>JAEANM010012410.1:0-14824 GCA_017656035.1 Myanophis thanlyinensis | reverse complement strand
AAAACCAATTTAAAAGCATTAAATTTGCTGTTGATTAAAATATTATTAAAGTTAATAAAATTAATAGATCTAAAAAAGTTCCTTTTCATGGCTACTCAGTTGGCTGTTTTTGATGACCCTTGAAAGCTATCTGGAAGCTGGAATTACTTGAAAATGTGGCAGTTCTACTGCTAAAATATGCAAGATACAAGGATTGTTAGGATGGCTATACAAGTAGTCCTTGACTTACAACAGTTCATTTGGTGACTGTAGCACTGAAAAAAGTGATTTATGACCGTTTTTCACACATACGACCCTTGCAGCATCACTGTGGTTATGTGATCAAAATTCAGACGCTTGCCAACTGACTCATATTTATGACGGTTGCAGTCTCCTGGTGTCATGTAATCCCCCTTTTGCGGCCTTTCCAACAAGCTAAGTGAATCGGGAAGGCAGATTCACTTAATAACCATGTTACTAACTTAACACCTCCAATGACTCACTTAAACTCTCTGGCAGGAAAGGTCATAAAATGGGACAAAACTCAATTAACGAATGTCTCACTTAGCAACATACATTTTGGGCTCAGTTGTGGTCGTACCTACCGGTATACTAAAATATCTGCCACTTTTTTCTAAGCATAATTCAAAGGGTTACTAGTCATCTTTAAGTTTAGAGCAAGGTTGTCAAACTCAATTTCATTTAGGGCCACATCAGGGCTGTGGTTGACCTCGTGGGGCCGGGGGGGGCATGGCCGACTGTGTGGGCATGACCAACTGTGTGAGCATGGCCAGCTTGATGCCACTCCCAAATTGCTGGCATGTTTCCTCTTTGCACTGGGTAGACCAGGCCGAAGCTATGTTGGCCTGATCTTTTCTCTTCGCATTTGGTACACCAGTGGGTTGGATCTGACCACATCGCGGGCCAGATGCGGCCCATGGGCCTTGAGTTTGACACCCCTGGTTTTATAGGTTTACCATCTGAGGAATTGCCTGTTTGAGTAAAAATATGCTCAGATGTAAAGATTTGCAGAAGAAACAGCCAGTGGCATCTACAGAACCCCGAAACTTTTGTCAATATAACAGAAGATTTATCTCAATGTCATTTTGCAGTGTACCTGCACATAGGAAAGAGATAATCTGATCCCCACTTAAATTATCACTCTTGTGATTGGGGCAAGAGTCTTTGTTTCTGTCTCTGTCTTTATAAATCTGGAAAAAGGCATTATATTCACTGCTAAGTATTCAAAGAAAGAGTGAAGTGAAAGTTTCACTCAGGTCCTCCGTTTAGGCGGGAGAAATACTCAAATATGATTGGCTTACAGTGTTGCAAGCTGGCTATAAACAGGCTAGCCTGTCAGCACTGTTTTGCTGGGTTTCAGAGACAGCTGTCACTGTTTGAATAAAGAGTTGAAGTCACTCAGTGAGTCTCTGTGGTCTTCTTGAGCTCAGAACAGAACATTCACCATTAGTGGTCAATAACTGTAGTATAGTATAGCACATATATTTAACTGATTTAGTGTCTTCTTTTTCTGATTGTTCTTTTACATTGTAAAGCATTTTAATGGGCTTTTCAAAATAATTATTATTTAATGTTTATTTTTGAAATAGAACAAAGCAACAGGATTTGTATCAAAGAAGGACATTACTGCTAAACTTTGGATTTTGCAAGCTACCTAAGAAGTAAATCCAAATATTTGCCAAACAAATTAGCATTGAATTGCACCAAGCCACTCTTAATCTACTTCTAATCCTACTCCTCTTCTTTCCTCATTTTCACTGTAGCAATTCATAGAGCTATTCTGTTAGGCAATGTATAGATTGGGCTTCCCTGGACCAGATCAATTTTTTTTTCTTTCAAAGCTGTGAACTTTGGTTTTCTAGATTATTATTCTTTTTTCTCCTCCACCCAGTCTGTAATCCTATAGCATCAGATTTGTTCTGAACCATTTGTTCCATTGCTTTATAGCAGGGATGTTTAAAGAACTTAAAATCTTCCTATCATAAATCACTTCATCAAAATTTGGTGGTGTTATATTAATGTCAAGCAAAGAATATGTAGGAGACTCAGGGACATTTGTACATTTTTATCTTTATGACTCCATTTACATTCAGTGACTGCAAGGTAATCTAAAGAGTCCACTAAAAGCTTTGCAGCTTGTTTTATCATTTTGCCATCCATCTAAAGCAGCATTTTTCAACCTTGGCAACTTTAAGATGTTTGGACTTCAACTTTCAGAATTCAGCAAAGCTGGCTGGGGAATTCTGGAAGTTGAAGTCCAAACATCTTAAAGTTGCCAAGGTTGAGAAACACTGATCTAAAGTGATGGGTCGGGTCAAGTAGCGCAACATGGCCGTAAAGGCAGCCATGATTTTGTCTTCCAGCGTGCAGGAACTGTTCAGAGCAGAGTAGAAACTGGTTGAAATGGCTTCCCATTTGCAATTCAACAAGATTAAAACTAAGCACATATTCATATTATGTATGGAAAATGTGATCTTTCACCCTGAAGAATAAGCTAAAGATCTAGTAAAAGTTTTTTCTACCCTCATGAAGCACTTGATTATATATAATTAAATGGTTTGCAACAATAATAATTAAATGGATATGTGATTTTTTTTTTTACTTAACTAATCTAAAGAAAGTGCCTTTGAGCACAGATTCGGCTCTATAAAGCTTAACTAATCAAAGTGCCTTTGAGCACAGATTCTACAGATTCTACCTAGAAAAGAATATTTGTAATTCAGGGTTGAACTGTGGAGCCTTTAGTGCTTGGTTGTTGTTGTTTTGCAGACATTTCATTATCAAACTAGGCAACACCATCAGTGCTAGTAGGAGGTGGGATGTGCTCTCATTTTATATCTAGTGGCTTGCCCTGTTAGTGTTGGTAGGGGTGATCTTGGCAGTTGCTTGATTGGGTTATGGTTTGCTTCTTGATTATACACCTACCTGT
Organism: Myanophis thanlyinensis; assembly: GCA_017656035.1. Classification (NCBI taxonomy): domain Eukaryota; kingdom Metazoa; phylum Chordata; class Lepidosauria; order Squamata; family Homalopsidae; genus Myanophis; species Myanophis thanlyinensis. Next base: position 11,895 of record JAEANM010012410.1, on the reverse strand, counting down.
ATTTGATGAATCTACAATGTTCTGTTTAATTCCACTGCTGTGCCATAGTGTCACCTTTTTGCAGATTGGTGTAGGATCAATGTGTAAAAAGCACTGATATAAGTAAAGGAAATCCACCAGAAAGTGTAGATACTAGTGTAATTGTAGATACTAGTGTGAGATCCCTCAAAACAAATCCTGTTGCAGCATAGATAATAGCACTGAATGGAGCCTGCCAGATTTCCCGATAAGACAACATGGTGTTGTGTGGGAAAAAACTGGAGGAAATACAGGCATGGAAAATGAAATCATATCTACTTGGGCTTCCTGTGATGGATGTGTCCTCAAACCTCTCATCAGATGTTTCATGTTGAGGATGAATCTGAGAGGTTATGACACAGGAGAAGCATCACCGAGATTCTATTTATAATTACCTGGAAGTCTTCCAACTTAATATTTTTATCTGGGTTTTTTCCTTGGAAAGCCTATTCCCATCAGCATGTTGAAAGAAAGCTAGAAACAAGCAATGAGCACAACTTTATGTCAAGAGCTGGATAAGAGAAAGAATTACTTTGCAGGGTCTTTGATGGACAATGAGTCTTCTTTGGAAAATGTAGAAAGAAAATAATGTGCTTGAGTTCCAAATATCAAATCTATGGCATTATTTTTGTCTTCCAAGTGCAACTGGAATAAACTTGATAGACTGTTCCTTTGTACTGATGCCCTTCTTTTCAAATGAGCAAAATGCATGAACTAGACTTTATGGCTACTGAGGCAAAGAAAAATAACCATCTACGGATGGCTTAACAACAATTTCAACATGTGCAAAACTGAAAAGTGGACATGGAGAATGTTTATATATATTTTTCAAAGTAGAGAAATTCCAGAGCTGGAAAGTAATGTTCTTGGACTAACTGGAAATGCTCTGCATTTTCCTGGATTTTCATCTCACCAAGAAAGGCTGCAGCCTCTCTGGCTGCTCACATTTTAGTTCAGGGTTGTCCACCTTGACAACTTTAAGACCTGTGGACTTCAACTCCCAGAATTCCCCAGTCTGCAAAGCTAGGGAGTTCTGGGAATTGAAATCTACAGGTCTTTAAGTTGCCACAGATGGACACCCCTGCTTTATTTCAATCAAAGAGAGATAGCATTACCCTCCTGCCAAGCAGTTGGAACATTTCTCCATTGCTTGAAGAAATTCAGACGTTGGCCACCCAATTTTCTGCCTGTACATTGGATGGGTAATTTTTCCAGCATGGTTAAATGTATCTCTCATTTTGGAGGGGTCATAATCCTGACCTTAATCTTTCACTTGAGCAGAACTTAATACAATTTTCTTTCCATTCCCTTTTATGCTGAATTCCTACATGAATTCAGATTTCTCTTAGTTTGTTGCTCTTTTTCTTTGGTGTCAGGGGAGGGGCAGTATCAGGATGGGTGGGCTCCTCATTTACCCAGAGTTGTATGGATAAAGGAAAGGGTAAGGGGAGACAGTCATTGATATGAGTATTAATTCAAGTGTTGATTAGGACTAGAATTAGGACTAGGTTTTCTGTTTGATTGACCTGAATGGATCAGAAATGCTTCCTTCTCACCCTGGGATCCTCCCCTATTGAGAACAAACATATGTGGAACCAATAGGAAGCAGACCAAATCGCTCAGAGCTAGACAAGGTAGCCACCTCTGTCAGAAAGTTCTCCTTTAATGGATGGCATAATTAATAAAACAGTCAAATGCAGCATCAAGGTGCCTTGAAGTGCGAACAACCCTCCTTTGTTTCCTTGTGGGTGCAACCCAGAGGGATTCCTGCCCAGAATAAGGGATCCATTGTGCCCTTGATTGCCATTGTACAACATCATCTCTATTTAGTAGGTGTCGGTTGTTGAATGACTTACTTTAAAGACAAGACATACAGTGGAGGCTTATTTCCCCCCCCCCTTTCCGCTCCAGCGTTCCCAGTGCTGATATAATTACAGATCTGGATAAAATGAATCATGATACAAACGTTCATATCTTTTTATCTAGATGAATAGGTTGGATTTGCTGCAATAAATCTACTGAAGTAATATTGACTTTGGAACACAGTGTATCCTTATCCTGGGGTATTCTCTACCTTGAAAGATTGTGAGAATTAATTCCAATTGGCCACATTTTATCAAGAAGAAAAGAAGACATTGAACAAAAGGTTATCATTCTTCCACTCTCTAGTTATACCCCTTCACCATTGCTCCTCACTTTCCATCCCTACCCTTGGCTCTACCACATAGTTGGTTTAGCTCTGGAGAAGCAGTCCTGTTCATACTTGAACTGACTCCTCCTAAGATGGACTTAGTAAATTGATTCCTGCACTCCAGGTTGTCTTTGGAGCCATTCCTTGAGCATGTTTTTCCGATCATCCTACCTTTTCCCTTCCCAAATATCCACCTGATGGGTTCCACCTGGTAGGATCACTTTGTTTCACCTGGTGGGTTGGGACAGTTTATCTATTGCTTTGCTTGCTTTTGATGTCAGATGGGGCATTCAACATTCTTGAACTCTTGACAGAACGTTTTCACTTCCAGGCAAATCCAGGGCCTAGAAAAATCAAGAATCAAAAAACCCTACATCTTTTCAGATAAATGGTTATCCAATCTCTTCTTAAAAACCTCCAGTGTTGGAGCATTCAACAAGTTTTTCCACTGATAAATTGTTCTAATTTTCAGGAAAATTCTTCTTAGTTATAGGTTGCTTTTCTCCTTGATAAGTTTCCATCCATTGTTTCTTATACTGCTTACAGGTAGGGCAAGTACCTCAGGTAGTGGAATATTGCTATCATGTTACCCCTAGTCCTTCTTTTCATTAAACTAGATATACCCAATTCTTCATGTTTTAGCCTCCATGCCCCTAGTTATCTTTATTGCTCTTCTCTGCACTCTTTCTAGAGTCTCAATATCTTTTTATATCGTGGTGACCAAAATCAGATGCAATATTCCAGGAGTAGTCTCACCAAGGCATTATAAAGTAATACTAACATTTTACATGATCTGTGATGACCCGAGATAAGGCCACACAACCAGCTGAGAGTTCAAACTCCCCTTTAATGCTGCAAATTCTCCCAAACACTCCCGTATTCTAGGCAAGTCCCAGAGCAAAGCACACAAGCACACACATGGCAGCCTCTGGCTGCATGTAGTCCAGCAAAACAAAGGAACAGGAAAATGAGTCCACAAAGCAAGGAACAAACAATGAGGCCCCAAAGCAAGGAACAATGAGTCCACAAAGCAAGGAAGAAGCAATCAGTCCATAAACAAGGCTCTGAGTCCACGAAGCAAGAAAGAAGAAAGCAGTCCTGCAAATGCCAAATGTTTTCAATGGCACACAAAACTCTACAAATTCAGCATTTGTTCCTGACAAATGTCCCTCCCCATAGCGTCTCCTTAAATCTCAGTCCCCAGGTGTGCCTTGTGAAGTGGGGTGGGACACTGACACTATCCTCCTGGATCATCAGGTTGGCCTGCGCTGTTCCTGTGTTCTCACCACCGTCCATGCTCGGGGATGAGGAGGGGGTGGTCCTTGCTCATCACCTGAGCTCTGATGCTCTTTATTTCCACTGCTTGCCCTTTCCCGGTCATCCTGCTTCCATTCCTCCCTGCTAACAAGCCCTCCCAATCCTGAGGGGCTCTGGGCTGCCTTGTCCTCCTCTCCACATTCCCGTGAAGCCCACAAAGCCACTCCCTTGGTCTCCGTCGGCTCCAGCTCAGACCCATCCTCCTCCACAGTTTCAGGCTCTGACAGGGGCATGACATGATCTTGATTCTATCCCTCTATTAATGCAACCTAGGCCTGCATGGACTGCAACTGCCAAAAAAAAAATCATATTTAAGTGATTATCTTCTAGGACTCCAAGATCCCTCTGGCAGTTACTACTATTGAGCCAGGTACCACCCATTCTGTACCTGTGTATTTGGTTTTTTCTTGCCTAAATGTAGAACCTTACTTTTCTCACCATTAAATTTCATTTTGTTAGACAGAGCCCAATGTTCAAGTCGGTCAAGAACCTTCTGTATCTTAAACCTATCTTTGGGAGTGTTGGCTATTCCTGCCAGCTTGGTGTCATCTGCAAATGTGATGAATGTTATCCCCTTGTCTAAATCATTTATGAATACGAGTCCTTTGGGAGAGGGGGCGGTATATAAATCAAATAAATAAATAAATAAATAAATAAAATGAAGATATTGGAGAGTACTGGGCCTAAGATAGAGCCTTGGGTATCCCATTGCACTCTTCCCTCCATGTAGATGCAGTTCCACTAAGGACTACGCATTGAGTAAGCCAGTTACAATCCATCTGGTAATGATACTGTCTAATTCACATGTTTCTATCTTACCAAGTAGTATCATAAATCAGATAGTGATTTAAGATGTCACTTATGATACTAAGACTGCTTGGATGCAAGCGCTGGGTAGTGTAACAAACTATTTAGAAATGTCTGTTTCAAATATATTTCATAGTTCCATGTTATTATTGATAGCTGGCCTTAATTTGGATACACAGATTGCATTTTTCCAAACCAGTAATGCCTTTAATGTTTTCTGGATGAAAATTAGCAGTAGGCTTATCATACCTATTTGCCATTGGAAAAAAAAATATCTTTGCCCTAATAGCAATAATTCAGCCCACCCATGGAGGGACATCAACCCAATTTCTCTAAGCTCCTCCCTCCATGCTATTTTTTTTCCTCCTGTTTTTTTAAAACACATTGAAAACACAATAGTAAATTTAATTTTTTTTCCTGATCTTATGCTCATAAGTGTGGCTGCAGTGAACAATAGCACTATTCACTGTGTCAAAAATGCTACCTTTTAACCTCCCAATAGAGCGTAAATCCCATGCAAGGGCTGAGATAGTTCATCTCAACAGCAACATTAATTGTGCTCTCTTTGGAATTGTAAACTTCAGATGATCTTAAGTGAACAGTGTAAGGCCTGTTTGGAAACCTGAGAGCAGCAACAGACCAAGGAAGGCAATCCAAAGTATGCCACCATCTTCTAGTTCACTGAAAATAGCTGGATGCAAAAACTTAATTGGAGGACCTGTAGCAAAATGACCTCGATTTCACATTAAGGCTTGATCATTCTATGCTGCCCAGCTAACGGCCATCTGTTTATGAAGCTCACTTCTCCTTCATTACTGCATGATTGTTTTCTAGCAAAGGATATGTGCCAGAAAAAAAAAATGAAATCCGGGTGCTTTCTCAAACCTCAAGTGCAACAAATTATTTTATAGCAACCAGTGTACTGAAAACAAAGCTCAAAAACGACAATGACTCTTGTTCTGCCTTTTGAGCTTTGCGCAAGCGCAAGCTGTTATCGACAATTTTTTTTTTCCAGAACAGGAATTTTAATAGATAAATATATCCACCTTCTTATTGTCTGGAACATAAAGCAGAGCCTTCTTAAAACTGGCACCCTTCTTTTAAAGAGACATTTTCAGGGTTTTTGGGAATAGTTTTATGGTGTCCATTCTGGAATTTTGCTCGTTTCATTTATCTTCAATATTTTGCATGTGCTTTGTGCTTGATTTAAAGTGAGGCACCTTGTGGTCAAACATGGCTTATAAATAAATATATATGTAGGTTGATTTGTTTAGCATGAAAAACATAAGAAAACAAGAGACTATACATAAAGTCAAAATTTCTTATAGTAGGAAACAAAAACTTCTCAGTGGTGATGCCAAAATTTTACCATATGTACCTGTGGTGATTCTCTTTTCCTCTGTTCTTTCCAACAGAAATTAACAACTTTTAATATCTAGATCTGTTGCTTTTTTTCCAGTTCTTTTTACTTTAATTTCTAACATCATAGGGAATAATGAGAGTTTGTCATTAATAGAGACTATAGGCCTTCTTTGTATTTTTAAGTGGACCTGGATATATTTTGGGTGAAGGAAAAGATCTTCATTTCATTTATTTATTTTTATCTATTCATCAAATTTACATATCCAAACAATGAATGCATTTTTTAAAAGGATAAAAGAAATCAGATAAATATTTTTTCCTGATTTGGTGTTGTATAAGGGAAAAGAGATACCTTATAAAATAAAAAGCTGTAGCTAATATCATATTTCTCTATGTAATAATTTTTCCAGTTGTTTTCTGTTCTGAGAAATAGCCTATAATATTAGACAAGGATAGGACAAATCATAAAAGACAGTGGAGAACAAAAATACACCCAGAGCTCTAAAGACAAGTGTTTCCTGAATAACTTTCCCCTCTGCATAACATGGTCCTGAAAAATTAATTTGATCACCCCCCCCCCGCCCCATTCCACATGACACATCAACCATGTCAAGGACTTGAGAAATTTTGCATTTCAGTAGTCCATTTGGGATTGAGGCATGGAGATCATCTCTCACTTGGACTGTCTACATGACTTGGGTAAGCCAAGGATTTCAATTTGAAAGACCTCTGTGAGGCAAGTGTACTATATAGACTTCATGGGTTATCAAAAGAAAACTAACATCATTTTTTTCTGAAACTGATACCACAGAAACTTGGAGCAAGTTGCTCCAATGCATGACCTAGAGAGTTGAGTTTCTGAAAAGAGAAGACTCAGGCTAAAGAAGTGATTGCTAGCTAATATGTGCATGAAACCTTTTACAGTAGAGAAGATTTAGTTAACATTTGGATACAGGTTAAGAGTTTGTTATGTTGTCATTAAGAAGTAACACAATTTCTTTTAAAAAAAACAGTTAGCATGAGCCTTGACAAGACAAGATAGGCAAAATCCTAAACCAAATTAATTTTAATAAAATAGCTTCAGAATTAATATTGAGGCAGGAGTAAATGTTTGGTCTTAGTCATAAAATTATTTTGACATTAATGTGCAACTTTGCTGCTTCCATCATATTTGTAAATTACAGATGAGGTAGGTAGGTAGGTAGCTAGCTAGTTAACTACAGAGAGAGAGAGAGAGAGAGATAATAGATATAGCTAGCTAGTTAACTAGATAGATAGATTGCTGTTGTAGAGCTTTTGATATGCTAGGCAGGATCACACAATAACATGGATGCTCCCCATCTCCATTAAAGATGCTATTAAGTTTGTAGCCTTTCCGTAACACCAGGAAAATTTTTCACTAGCCAACAATCAGCATGAAATAAATCAATATCTTGTTTCCCACCATGCTATTCCTTGTCTCCCAAGACTTACATATAAAGCAGTAAAATCTAATGTGTTGATAGACATGCAAGGTTGCCTTTTGTCTCAAGCTACAGAAAAATTAGTAATGCATGATGTGTTTCTATCCCCTGTTTAAAGTTGGCCAAGTCTTTTCAAAACAGAAACAGACACATCCCTTTTGATCAAATGGAGAAAATAAGATTACTTGAAAAAGTCTCAAGCGTCCCCCTTATAAAATTCTTAATTAAATTACTTTATTGTATATTATTTTTTAAAACTTCTATGCTGCCCATCTCACTAATACAGCGAGTCTGATAGTTTTCAGTATAAACAGTTAAAAAGTGCTAAAAACAATTAAAATTAGAATAAAAAGATTAAAAATTAAGAACCAAGATTATGGACAGCCTGGGGGTGTGACTCTTCTCTCTCCTGTCAGCCACCCCCAAAGTAGCAAGTCCCTGTTGGGGACCCAGGCCAAGGGGCAGAGCCAAGTTTTTAGACAGATCTCACATCTGATGGGAGAGTATTAACACATGACAGAGGCCATAGCAGAAAAAGCTCTTTCCCCTGGCCCCACTAGCCAAAACTCTTGGGCTGATGAGATCCAAAATAATTACTTCTATTTATCACCCCTAAATGTCCTTCATCAAACTGTAGCAATATACAGTAATTAAATTTGTCACATTACTCTGAGCCATTCCACTACTTTCTTGCATATCTCCAATTGGGCTCTCCATGTTTTTATTACATCAGCCCAACAGATAAATTTTGGGTTTTGGAGCCTGTATGCCACCCATGGTCTTCACTGATTAGTCATTTTGTCCTTGTTCGATATATTAGAAATATTCAGTAGCTTAAGCTGAAGGTAAGTAAAAAAATAACCAATGTTCAGATAGAACTATTGTTAGATACAAATGAAGTGGATATACATATAGTTATTTTTTGCAGAATTTAATTTAGCTTTCTAAGACAGCTGAGAAAGAACATTTTTATTGCACAAATAAGAGAGTGACAGGACCCACCATAACTAGAAATAACATTGTATAGTATGCATCTATGCATGTTTACAGTGGGCACTAGCTATGCAGGGAACAGCCAGATGATAATTAGTATGGCATGTCAAAATAAAAACATGTTACAGCATACAAAATGAATGTGAAAGTTTCCATAGCATGAAACAATGAACACTCATCAGATACATTCATATATTTGCAATTTTGCATTATGGCAGCCACATTTTACTATAGCTAGTATGGGATATATAAAAAGAAGCAAAGTGTGATTAGATTAAAAGGGCCACAATTGGGGGCACTTGACTGTTTCTGTGGTCTCAAGGAACACAAGATAGCCCTTGAGTTGCTCAGTGCTTGTTTGAAGTTGCAACAGCCCACACAAAAAAACTATTTACAAACCAGTTTCAAAGTTACAACCTGTGAGGACCCCAAGGGACACGAAGCGGAGCATGGGGTGACTCTGGGGTGGGGGGAAATCCAACCAGTTTTGCTACCAGTTCGGTGCGCGCGCATGTGTGACAATTGCACTGCAGCACGGCACTTTAAATGACTTTTAGATGCTCCAGAGGCAGCGAGGATCATCAGGAAGGCTCTGCAGACACTCAAAACAGCTGATTCAGGTACGTAAAAAAAAAACCGGAGCTTGTATAAGCAAGACTAGGGGAGTGGGAGGGGCCAATTTCAAACTTCTACTATCAATTCTGCTGAACCAGCTCGAACCGGCTGAATTTCACCTCTGCTCTGGGGGTGAGGGCGCTCTTGGTGAACCTGGGGAAGTCGAGTGTGGTCTTGCCCTAGGCCTCCCAGAGTCTACCAACCCTGAGGCACCTCATATTTTGCTTAATGACCACATTGGGGGAAGCAGTTTTGGAGAGTTATTAAGCCAGGTGATCACGTAGGCACCTTAGTTAACAACGATCATGACTTGTGACCATAATGGGCGGGCCCCATTACAGTTGTGACACAAGGACTACGTGTAGCTGGTTTGGTCTATATTATCATCCATAGGATACTGTACACAGGATATGGTTCAACATGTTACCCTGACGGTGCAATCAAAATTCTGCTTGGTTTTTATGTGTGTTACACATGTTTTATGTACATGAAAGTTGGCAGATCTTCAACTGCACCATAATAGTTCCTAGCTTGACTTTGTATTGTCATACCCTGCAGGCATCCCTATCCTCCAAATAGTCCTGTTGGCATCAGGCATGGTGACACAAGCATTACTATTTGCAACATTTCTTCTGAAGTGTCTAAAGCCGCCAAAATTCTGTAGTGAGAGAGCTTTGCACACTAATGGCTTGTACAAGGGATCCAACATAAGCCCTGCAAGGAGCTGCCTCACTGCTTAAATCAGGCCTGTCCAACCTGTGGCCCGCAGGCCTCATGAGAGCCTAGTAATACCGACCCACAAGATGATAAAAAAGCACAGTTTATTAGTTACCTACATTAACTAAATTACATGTTTTTTATGCAGCCCAAGACAATTCCTCTACGCTCATTGTAGCCCAGGCAAGACAAAAGGTTGGATATCCATGGCTTAAGCAGAAGATTTCTGATTTGATTTACCTTGTACTTTCAACACACCCAACACAACTGGTGGTAAAAAGTGTCTATTTCCAGCTGAGCCCATGGTGGATTTAACTACGCCAATGTGCCTCATGTCTGTTAAAATGGTTTGCGTTGCTAGTGGTTGTAGCCAAATTTTATTTTCTGCCACTTCAGCAAAAGCCTCTGTGTGTATATGTGTGTGTGTGTGTGTGCAGTTTGCCTAGAAGAACACCTCCCACATTCCACCCCCAGGCCTGATTAAATAACTACGGTGATTTTTCTGCCCGCCATTGTTTTGACAAAGAAAAGTATGGCTTTTCTAATGTCCATCTTCCCCTTCCCCAAACAAACGGTTTCCTGTCAATCATCCTGGAACACAGAGTGCTAGGTTTCTTCCACAGGATGTTTGCTAGAGCTAATTGCTCAGCATGTTTTACTTTTGATTGTGCTCAGTGTCCATCAGAAAATTGCTAGGAAGGTTATTTGGGGGCCTTGACTAGAAGCCAGGTTTATCCTAAAATGATGATAGCTTATCAAAGTCCCTGAATCTTTGAACTTCTGGAACAGAAATTCTAAGGTGCAGGGGGTGTGGGGGAGTGTCCAGCCTTGGCAACTTTGGATGGCTGGGGAATCCTGGGAATTGAAGTTCACAGGTCTTAAAGTTGCCAAGGTTGGATAACTCTGTTCTAAGATTTCCTTGTTCTTATGAGGAAGGTTTCTGATTTGCTTTGCCGTGTAGTTTCCACAAATTTCCAGAAGTCACCACAAATTTAGCTAGCAAAGTTGCCCACATTTTCTCAATGGTGGTTTATGTTCCTACTAGAAGCCTCGTAGGATATCAAAGATCAAAAAAGATCATGTCTGTCGTGAGCAAGCAGGATATTGATGATAACAACACCTCTGCGCATATTTCTTCTTCGTTTGTTGATGTGATTTACCTAGCCAGCCATCTCTCATTGTGATTCTGGATGGCTAGCCTCAAACACAAGCTGAATGCAAAATGAGTAGGGAAATAAATTGAATAAAAAGTATGATGGCAACCAAAAGCAAATCCAATGAACAGTGAAATGACATCATCTCATGGGGTTCCACTAATAGTGCTCAGGCAGTCCTCAGCTTACAACCACAATCGAGCCCAAATTTTCTGTTGCTAAGCAAGACAGTTAAGTGAGTTTTTACAACCTTTCTCACCACAGCTGTTAAGTGAATCACTGCAGCTTTAATTAGCAGGACAGCTGTTACATGGCTCTGGCTTTCCCGTTGACTTTGCTTGTCAGAAAGTTGCAAAAGAACACTGAAACCCTCCTAAATACGTATCAGTTGCCAAGGGTCTAGATTTTTCATCACATTACCGTGAGGATGCTGCACAATGGTCATAAATATGAAAAATGGTCATTTGCACCTTTTTCAATGCCACTGTAATTTCGGATGGTCAGTAAATAAATGGTTATAAGTTGAAAGCTATCTGTACATTTGGGGGTCGGTGTGGGATGTTCCAAAATTGAGATGCTGCAACAAAAAAGCTCCCCTTTTTTTTCTTTTTTTAAATAAATTGCTTTAATTGATGATAACTGAAGCATTCTTGTAATGCAAGGGTCTCTAAACTCAGCAACTTGTGGACTTCGACTCTCAGAATTCCCCAGCCTTAGAATGACCCAGGCCTAATGGACATAAAAAGAACTGGAAAGAGGTAGTCCCACAAATAACAGCCAATACCAAAGCCTGCTCATAATTGTGTGTGATGCCACATTCTAGACTAGTTGTCGTAGCTTCCAGTTGTTCAAGGGCAGCCCTGTTAGGGATGCATTGCAGTAATCTATTTAGGAGGTATCCAAGACATGAGAATTGGTGGGCTTCCCAGTCCAGGAAATGACACAATGTACAACTGGGGGAAGGGTGTGTGTGTAGGATGTATTCATATTCATCAAACAGGAGCCAAGAACCCAGGAGGCTTCTCCTCCAAATTACACACCCCATCCAGAACTAAAGGTGGAAAATCGCTGGTTCCAGGAGGGCCCTGAAACCCAAAATCACTCAGTATTGTTAGGGCTAAGCTAAGGTCATAACCTCTCAACTGCCAGGCCCTGAGATATAACCCTCAAAGCATGGGGAAGAGAAGTATTTACATCATATGGGATAGTATTTACATCATAGGGGATAACATATATTATTTCTTTCTTTCTTTCTTTC
>JAEANM010012409.1:0-14824 GCA_017656035.1 Myanophis thanlyinensis | reverse complement strand
CATACATACATACATACATACATATACAAAAAAAGCAATAAAAATACAAAATAAACAGTCAATAAACAGCTAGGATAAAATAAAAAACCAAAAAAACCCTGTATATTTGCTTTCATTCGTGAAAAAAAACAACCATCAATACAAATACAATGCAAATAATATGAGGTCCTTGTATTATCTGTCATCCAAAACCTGCTCAGATTCAACAAGATGGCAAAGTAATATGACCCCAGATTACATGCTGTGCCTATAGCTTTTCCATTGCCCAAAAAGTACAGGACATATATTTTTCTCAATAATCCTCATAATACCCTTATAAAATATATCAATACTTTTATCTCATATTGCAGATGAAAATAAATACTAAAAAGTCAGTAGCAAATTTGCCTAATTCTCCTCTACATTTTTTCAATCCTTTTATTGTCAATGCACAACATGTGTGCAGTGAAATTGAATGAGCCTCCATCGGTACAATCACACTAAGCACAGAAACATACAATACATTCAAATACAGAATACATCTCCAGGCTTATAAACAACTTCCTAACCCCAGGAAATGCCCAGGCTAGGCACACATTTACACACACGCACATTTACACACACACACATTTACAAACACAGAGACACACACACAGACACACAATTCCACCGATATGTACATATTGCACGTTGCACTGGCACTGTGAGTCTATTGTATCAAGTCTAGTCGTGGTGTTATGTGGCATCTGACGGCCCATGGATAGAAGCTATTCTTCAGCCTATTTGTCTGGCTTCTGTATCTCTTGCCCAATGGTAGCAGTATGAAGAAGTGCTGTCCTGGGTGAGAGTCATCCCTGAGGATTTTTCTCACCTCTGTTGAGGCAGTGGGACCTGGCAATTTCTTCCAGTGGGGTTATGGGGCAGCCCATGATTTTTTGAGCTGTGCTCATTACCCTCTGTAGTGCCTTCTTGTCTGCGGTTGTTAGGCCAGCGTACCATACCATGACACAGTATATGAGGATGCTTTCTTTTGTTGACTGGTAGATAGAAGCATCAGCCACTGTGCCACCTGTTTTCTTCCATAAGACTCTCAGGAAATGGAGTCTCTGTTGGGCCTTCCTGATCACCTGGAATATATTACTTTTCCAGGTGAGGTCCTGGTTGAGGTGCACTCCCAGGAATTTGAAGGAGGAAACCTTCTCTATGCAGCCTCCCTTGAAATAGAGTGGGGTAAGTTCTTCTCTCTGTTTCCGGAAGTACAGCACCATCTCCTTAGTTTTACTGGTGTTTAGGTGCAGATTGTTTTCTGAGCACCATGTAGTTAGCTTCTGGATTTCTTTCCTATATGTTTCATCCTCTCCTGTGATAAGGCCCAGCACGGTGGTATTGTCTGCAAACTTTATTACCATGTTGGATGGGTCTGAAGGTATGCAGTCGTGTGTACAGCGAGTACAAGTAGGGACTAAATACACAGACGTGAGGGGAGCCTGTGCTACGTTCTACTTCAACGTCCTATGATAATAGTAATAACTCCTGACCCATCTTAGATCTGTTACAGAATTAAACTTATAGAGATAATTTAGAAAGATAGTAATGGATGAGTGTGCATATTATATAAGATTTTCTCTCTCATACACAGACTATCTTCTTACAGACAAAAATCTTCTTACATATGGTGTGCTGAGAATCAATTTAGTCTTCTGTTCTGTCTTCCAAAAAATTGTGGAATTTAAAAAGGAATGCCGTTAATCCTCAATCCTCAATTCAGTGGAGAAAATCTGCAGTTTAGTCAGTAACAATTTCACCCCAAATGAATAAGCCTGGTAAATCTTTATGATTTTAAGTATATTTTAAATACAGGATATGTATGCAAAAGACCATTTGCTACTTACCACTCCATCTCTCTCTGTGTCTCTCTCCCCTCCCTCCCTCCCCCCCTCCCTCCATTCAAATATATATACATACATACATATCCAAAGTGGTTCATCCAGCTGCCTTTGTGTCTAAAGATGCCTTAGCCCCTAGAGCAAACTGGATCTCTAACTGTATGAAAATTGGGCTTCATATATTTGGACTGTATGTTACCTGCAAAAACAACCCATCTAACTTGGGAAACACAGATTTCATACTCAAAACAATGCAAGAAATTAAAGTTTTTAGCAAGGAGAAATTAATAGAGAATAGGAGAAATGGGAAAATATTTCATTATTATTTTAAAATTATTTAATAATTTTATTTAATTAAATTTATTTGATTAAATTTATTTGATTAAAATTAATTTAATAATGCCTTCTCTTTGAAACCAAAAGCCCACACATGTACAAATAATCTAAAACCAATTTCTAAAAGTAAGTTTACAATTTTAATCTGATTTTAAAACCAAAAAATAGTAGAGAAACAGCTTTTATTTTTAACAAAAAGGGGGCTCTTCATGCACCTGACTGGTGCACTTAAAGCAGAAGTCAATTGATATGGAAAGGGGAGGAGGAGGAGATGGTAAACACAGAAACAGCCAGACTGCTGCTCAGGAACCCAGGGGAATGAATCCCTTAATGAGATTAAGGGACTTGAGCTGGAGAGGAAGAAAACCCTTTCTTTTGTGTCAGAGGCATATAGAGTTCTCTGTTAATGAGCTGGAGGGAAAGATCAGCTGATTGGGTCCATGTCTTCCTCCCCAGTCTGATCTCTGACAGCTTAACTCACAAAGTCACGGTGATGGCCTAGTGCAAGTGGGAGCATGTGCCTGAACAGGTAATGTCACAGCAGTTCATCTTTTTTACATACTGGACTGAGGAGTACATTTAAAAATAATAGATAATGTATCATGAATGGAACAGAGAAGAAATAAATAACTAATAGCCTCTATTACAATTCCAATCATCCCCAACCAATCAAGCAAATGGTTATACATAATGGGAGTTGTAACCCGAAATATCAAAGGGCATCGAAGTAGGAAAGACTGGCACAAAAATATATATGGAGAGAAAGTGCCCTTCTACACATGCCTTCATCCTCAGAGCCAAAAAAGCACAGAACTCAGCATTTCATAGAGGGATTGCGAGCTTGGCATTACTTTCAAATCTTCCCAGCTCTGTAAGAAATACAGTTCTGCTCCTCCACATTCTTAAAGTCACAGGACATGGGCAAAGCCCATGATGATAGTTGCCAGATGATGACTGGCCACTTCATCAAACATTTTTCAAGCCTTCTGGAATAGTTGGAAAAGATAAGAGAAAATGGTCCTTCTGGGCCAGGAAAAACACACTAGTCATAACTGATACTAGAAAGAAACTGTGTTCTAACACTGGTGAATGCCTCTAAATCTCAGTGCTTGCATTAGGATTCTGCATTCACAATTCTTCTTTGGAACCTGTATATTTGAGTGACCCTTTCCTGCTGAACATATGCCTCCATCTATTTTGACTCTCACCTTGCATCCTTCACAGGCGCTAACACCATAGTGGTAGCCAGATGACTTATCCTGACACACAAAGCACGGTTTGTAGATTCGGGGCAGTGGGGGTGGTGAAGGAGGACTGGGTACAATCTCTTCTGAGCTGGTACTTTGTGTTTCAATGGCTACAGAAAAAGAGAGAAAAAAAACACATGAAAGTACTGGTGAAGTTTCAAATCTATCTGGAACCTATATCGGAGTTACTTAACCAATTCCCTTTAGTTACACTACTTTTGAGCCAAATGAGCATGGCATTCCTTGATTTTCCAGTTCTTGATATGAAATGATACTGTTAAAAGGATTTGGTTTAATATGTTCTAAGAAAAAGAAAGATGAAAGATTGGTTCATAGAGTTCTATCTTCCTTTCTCATTCACACATACACAGATGTTAATGCTCTTGATGTGGAATGTGATGCTGATCTCTTGCAAAATAGACATAAGGAAGGACTCAGCAAGAACTTATGCTCTTAAAATGTCTACATTACCAGAAATGCTTACTCTACCTTACCATATCATCCTTTAAAAAAAAAAAAAAAACCTCCAACATTTCTTTGAAGAATATTGGCATGAATGACAAGAGGAAGATACATGTATAAAATTATCTACAATAACAAATTGATTGCTGTCTTTGTAATTCAAGTGGACTCCTTGCTCTGAGTCTGGATTTTCAGAAAGGAATATGGAAATGGAGAAGGCAAAATGTTCTGCAAAGGCTGGAATGATTGTTGATCAAAGACAGTCTTGATATAAACACCGGTTAGCTTATTGGGACCACCACTTTGTGGTTTTAATAACATCATTTAAGAGTGAAGCATCTCACCATGTCCTGCTGGGGATTGCTTTCCAGTAATTTGTATTTTGGCCAGACAGATTTTGCAACCCAAAAACTTTTAACATAGCAAATACTTCAGAAGGAAAATGGAAAAGGAATGCAGTAGCCCAATAAGAAAAGCCCCAATTCTGTAAACCTGAAGGCCTGAAAGTTTTGAAAGCGGCCTCCAGCATGCTTTCTGCAAGGGAGGGATGGCATCACTTCAAGATGCAATCTGACATTTTCAGACCAGTGAAATAAAATCTGGAGTTAAGCCAGCCATAACCAGTCCCAGGTGCATTAAATCTTGGTGTTGCAGCTTAAAGTGGTGGAGGACAGAAGCAGGGGGGGAAGGAAGGCAAGCAGCACAGCAATAATTAGGCTTCCTGGAGTTGAAAGCAAAAAGGGTTGGATTTGAATGAGGAATAATAAAACTGTAATAAAAAAAAGTGTCCCAGAGCATACACAGAGTGCTTTTGCCTTTCAGCAAAACAGTAACTAATTCCATCTTCTAGTTCATATTAATTTCCACTAAGCAATATACAGTATAAAATAGAGAATCATATATCCATTAAAGGACAAGAAAAGGGCACAAAATTCAAGTTGCGCCCTAAGAGAATATTAGTTAGACACAGAAATGATTAATGGCAAGCAGGCTTAAATAGTTTTTTTTAATGCCATTAATTAATAATTTCTAGAGGAAAAAATGATAAATAGTGAAGAATTAACACTGGTTTCATTTAACCGGGATAATGGGAATGGAAAGGTGGCTATTATCTCAGCTTTTAAAATGAAATGTTATCTTATTGAGTAACACAGGGAATGGACAGCCAGGATTCTGAAAGGCCAGTCTTCAAAAGTAGGCAAGGAAAGAATCCTATCCATCAAAATTCCATCAGGATAAAAGCATGCAAGCTTCCAAACTATACAGAACTCATCAGCAGGCAAAATGAAAGAGGCACTTAAAGAAGTGAAGGAAAGGGCAATTGGGGCAATCCAGATAAAAGGGTGACATTTCTTAGCAAGGAAACTAAAACTGGGTACTTCTCCTGTTTTGGAGTTGCCAGTCTTTTTTATATATTTCAATTTGATGATTCTCCTGAACTTAGCCTGGAGTCAGGTGTCAAACAGGGGCTGTAATATTTTTGTTTTGCTTTGGCTGATAAACTAGTGTTGCTTTGTGTTCAAGATATTAGCTTGATATCTGGATTTAGATTCCCATTGGTCAGGAAGCTTGCTAGATGTCATCATTCAGCCTCTCTGCTTAACCAATCTTCAAGGCTGTAGTGAAAATAGCCTAAATTTGTCAGAAGCCAGCCTAATTTGGCATATATATCTTGGCCATGTTCAGGTTGGATCAGTACAGCGAGGGCTGCTTTTGAATTGTATTTGGAAAAGACAACCAATGTAAAATGCTGCTGCCTGGGTGGTATTGGAGATGTTATATGGAATATATTGCTCTACATTTTTTTAATTTGGACTGCTTTGCAGTTTGTTTCCAATTTTAAAAATCCCTTTTTATTTTTAAAACCATGATAAGTTGGAGCCAGTCCATCTGGAGGATGGCTGATTTCCCTACAATGCTGCAATCATGCCGAGATCACTGGCAGGCCTTCCATGCTATAATGGGTGAAGGCCTTTTCCTCTGAATGTTTACCATTCCAAGATAATTTTTAGTCTTTTGTTCCATTTATGAGGCTGGACTACACTCTTCCATTAGATTTCTATGCCAAATTGAATGTTGGCATGCCCTCAGTTATTTTATTTAAGCGTTTTGTCATAAAAAGATTTAAAAGTAACATCACTATATTACTGTGTAACAAAACATTTGGTTTAAAATTAATAGTTTATTTTTATTAATTTTCATGTCTTTGTATTGTTTAGCAGAACCCTAATGTTATACATAACATAGCACAAAAGAGTAATGTTATCTAGAACCTGTTTGCACCACAGATCAACACCACATAATCACTTCTAAGGAAAACATTATCCAATGACACCTAGATTCACATGGAGACCACCCTCTTAACTTCCAGCAGGCTGTCCTCTAGCTCCGTGAAATGCATCAATCCTCCTGACACTCACATACATAAAGAGGTTTATTGATATATCCTCCACTCTGGCACAGCCTATTTCAAAAGGCTTGATTCCCATGACTCCTGGTTGAAGAAATAGTTCTGACTCCCGGCACAAATAGGACAGGGAGATAAGACTTGCCTTCCTTAACAAACTGAGGAAAGGTGATCTTAAGGTTGGAGATAATGAAAAGATTGGGGACAGAGTAACTTGGGAGATTGTACTGCTGCACCGAAAAGCTGCAAGGAAAGAAGTCACATGAGTCCTGGCAAATCATAATGGCTGATCCAGACTTGCATGTGCACTGGGCAACAATAACAAAAAAGCATAGCCAGCACATGTGTGAAGTATTTGCTGCTCCCCCAGACATGAAAAGGTTAAGGCATTTGGCTGCACATCCACAGCTCCTTTCCTGTAGGATGTCTGCCGATGTTTTTCTTCAAGTTATAGTCCGGAGTAAACCAGTCAGACAGGATATTAAAAAGCTTGGCCCCACTCAGGGAGAACAGGCCTTCAGATGGGAAAGGCCTCCAGGCCAGTCCCCCAAGGATGGCTTTGATTACCTCCTTTTTAGCCAAAAAAACAAGCAATCTCCTACACGTACATACGTACATGTGCGCATACACACACATACACAATTCGCAGGGAAAAGAGCCAGGATGTGAGCCCAGCAAACAAAAGAGCTGGCACATGCCAGGAGATTAGACATGAAAGGGGATGCATTGAATGGGGCCTCTACTCAGGAAGAGGCTCACAGCTGGGAAATGCACCCTGAGGATTTTCACCAACTCACAGCCCATAACATCCCCACCCTGACAGTGCAAAACACAAAGTTTCTCTGGACTAATCCCTCCCTCTGTTAACACACATAGGCGTGGCCCAGAGCCAATTGCAAGGGAGAGTGGAGGCTCACTGGCCGTGCCACAGAAAAGCAATAAGGCAGACAGCTGGACAACTGATGCTTGGTTTTCATTCCTAATTCTGGGCAACAATGGTCAACTAGGAGGAGAGGCTTGAAAGCTTGTCTGAACTGGACTCCCCAAACTATGACAATGAGTTAATTATAAGGTAAAAAGGTACACTGCAGATGATCAGAGGAACTCTTTTGTGTTATCAGAAATCTATTGCATACCTATGAAACTCAAAATAAATATTAGCTATGCAATCGCACAAGAAGACGTCACTGTTTTAAAGAATTGCAGGCACTATATTAAGTTGAAGGACCTCTGGGAATTAAATAAAAAATGCTGCACAGCCTTACATTTTTGAGGATTCCAAAATGTGATTATCTCCCTCAGCCAATGTGCATAATCCAGGAAAGGTTTTATTATATAATTCTGTTAAGTAAATTTATTAAAGCTCGGAGTTTCTTACACTGGAAAAGAACTAAACAAGTTTAGGTGAGGAAAATTAGAGCTCTTGTGTTAAGACAGTACGGTGGTCTTCTGGAATGGGAAAACATGGATATTTGGGAAGCTGAGTCTTTGGTTTTTATTTTGAAAATAAAATAAATAAATAATTTCAATTTAGAAAACAACCATGGAAGAAGATGACAAAGATCCAATAAGTAAATTTTCAGAGTCCTATCTTTATCCTTATTTTTTATCTCTCAATCTATTGAAAGATGGATTCACACTGGCCATGGAAAATGCGTAGATGCTGTCTATAAATTGGGTAAAATACCATCGTAGAATTGTGACTGTGGGGCAGACAAACAAATCATGCAACATAGTGTCAGATTGCCAAAATAGACCCTATAGCAGAGACTTTGCTGATTTCCTGACTATGACAAATGAAGCAAAAAAATATACCTGTAATCTAGGTATGTTTATAATATTTTAGATTTTATATTTCATATTTTGTATTTCTATTTCCTGTGTTTTTATCAAAATATGATGTGAATGTGACACACGATAAATAAATAAATTTTAATCCAGCTACAGCTCTCTTTCTCTTTGAAGAAGAACCCAAATGTCTTGAAGTGCAAGAACATATTCTGATTCAGCGATGGACAGGAGATTACTTTTCTGCTAAGATCTGCCATACAACAGGGAGTTAACAATGGGCAGCTAAGAATAGGTGGGAACATGTAGATTTTCTAGTTCTGCAACCCTCTTTCCTCCCTTTTCCCCATTCCTTGTCATCTTTGTAAAATAAAATTATTCAAGTGTCACAGACTTTTCATCATTGTTCTGAAGTTTGGTGAAATATAGGAGAATATAATCAATGCATTCTGAGGCATTTATGGTCAACGGTCAAGACATTGAGTGTATATAATTCAACATATTTTAAGTAAGTCACATGTGTCTCTCACTTCACTATACCTGAAGAAAAAAACAAGTGTGTGGATTCATACCGTCCTTACTTGATTGTCTGCCTCATTTTTCTCTCTCTTAAATGTTCTAGATTGTTTGATATATTCTCTTGAATGCACACAGCCAACACATGCCATACGTAATATACATTTATTTTTGAACTATAAGCTTCTTCAGCTGATTTAGAGGACATGAACTTGGAGGCAGCCAGTGCAGACTATGCTTCCTATTAACACAATTATGTTTCTTAACACTATTTCTCTCAGGACCCCTACCCAATTTTAAACATGATGGGGGACAGCAAAAGAGCTTTTGTTTGTATGATTTATACTTATTGATATTTATATTATAATAAAAATTAAAATGGATGCATTCATTGACACTACCATTTGTTACAATTGTTTGATGGAATTTTAATATTGTATTATTTTTCAACATAAACTAGAAAATTACAGTGGGGTCCGAAGACCACACTGTAAAAACCATTGTTCTAAAGGTTACTTTTAGTTCCACCAACTAACTTGGAAAAAATAAGCATTTTCCCAAATTTTCTTTCCACACTGAGCTTATCAATTTTACCAATCTTAGTAGCATAGCAAAAGCAATCTTGGAATCTTACCATCTTAGCAAAAGATCCAACATCAACTATAAAGTTCTAATTTATTACCATTTTCTGGAGTCAATATTTACGAATAACAATACTTTTTTTTTTTAATCTTTCAAGTTTTGCCTCAGATTTTAAGGAACAGTAACTGCCCAATCTACCTAACTTGGGATCTTAATTCTTCAAAATAGGGTAGTTGCCAAAAGGAAAAGGCTATTCAGCACCTTACAAACAGGCCTAGCACTAGAAAAGGGAATGTATAATTCAGAATGGATTGTTTCCAGCACCCCCGCTGTTGCAGACAAAGACAAAAGGCAAAGCTAGTAGCTGGAACAATGAGTGACTGTTCCCCTGGCCAAGAGAATGATTGTTGGGTTACCCAATTATGCCCATAGAAGAGCAAATTAACTGTTCTCTGACATGCCCTTACTGGGTGGATGCCCACCTCCTACCCAAAGGCAGAAAACAGAGTTTGCATTCTTTGACAAAAACTGCAGGTGGGGGAGAAGTCCACGCTTCTGGATTCTGTAGAGGAGAAGACAGGTGCATCATGCTCCCCATTCTATTCTATTCTCACACTCATCTCTTTAAGTCACAGAATTTGAAGAGGGGAGTAATATTCCAAGGGAAGTTTTCATGATCTTCTATTTTTCACTGTAAAATAGGAAATGTTTCCAATGTATATCTGTAGAATCACATTTTAAAGTGTGAATTCTTCACCCTTGTGAAACAAACCTGTGCAAAGATTGCTCATCTTGGACTGGCAACCCATTTTCTCTCTTTAGCCACATCCATTCAGCAGCATGTGCCATTAATCCTATGAAGTTAAAGTACTGGATGTGAAGTTACTTAAAGTAATGGATGTGAATGAATAAAAAGAGGACTTCTGACCACATATGCATGTCTTCCCTTCTTGAAGATTGATTCCACAGACTTACACCTAAAAACCAGGGTTTACTTCTAAAACATAGGGCAGGTTTAGCATTGTCTCACATCTCTTGATAAAATTTGGAGAACACACTCTAAACAGCATTTTAAAAACACAATCCAAAACTCTTTTGAACTTCTTAAAGCTGTTTGTTTTTTGACATTTATGCTCATTCCTCACATCTTATCCATTTAATTTCAATAAATGGGATGAGGATGGGAAGGGGGAAAAGGTCAGAAAAGGTCAATCATTCTGTTAAAAGAAAATTCTTAAGAAAATAACCAAAAAAGGAGTGTGGACAAGATTGATTTCTATTTGGCAGAAAAATGCCAGCAGTGCCTTTTCATAATCCAGCTAAACCAGAAGTCAAATGAGAGAACATCTAGAGTCTTTCAGATGGATTACATTATAGAACTAATGGATTACATTATAGAACTAAAAGTCCATTTCTCCATCTCAAACATTTTGTTTACTAATGGGCACTGGAAAGCTAAAAATGGAAAACCTTGTGTAATAAATGTATGCATTATCAACTTTGGTGTTCTAGAAAACAGAGCTACCTAGAAGATTCCTTAACTATCAAGTGTTAATTCCTTAACTCTGCTTTTCAGTACTATGCAGAAAGTTTTGTCAATTATAAAATGCAGGATGAAGAATTTGCCCAGGAACACTTGTTCTATTAACTGAGAAACAAAGCATGCATCATAGGAGCTACTATACATATAGAATAAGACATTATCTTAGGCTAGTAGATTTTATAAATTAATAATATACTTTGTTAATTATTCTTTATCTTGTCCAAGATGCCAAACAGATGATATTATTAGGTTGTCACAGTACTGTGAGAAAGATGAAGACATTTTTCTATCTGAAACCCTGTACCAATAAACTGAAGAAATAATCTCCTGACCGATTCACTGAGGGAGATGGAGTTCATTTCCAAAGCTACTTGGAAGTCAATAGCATGAGAGGTATTTTAAAACAGCAATTGACCAAAAGTGCAGGCTAGGAGGTACACCAAAGCAGATGCCTGGTACAAGTGATAGTCACTGCATGACAAAGAGGAAAAAAAGAAGGGATTCTAGCAGAGAGTTGATAGGGTGAATGCAAGCTAGATGAATTATCTCCCTCATCCAGAAATGTCTGAGGAACGCCTATCCTATCTCCTACATATGCAGTGTTGGAAACTTCAAAACAAAAAACAGCAAGATATAAACTATGATTTAATTCTGTGCATATAATTTATGCATGCCTAACTAAGCAAAATTGGGTTTAAAACATTCTTAGAAGAATCTCTTTGAAGATCTATGAAAGATTTTATATTGAGATTTATATTGCATTTGATTGCATCAGTGTCTGAATGCAAAAGTTTGCTGTGAGCATAGTACGTGTGTCTGGGAGGATGTGATGGAGCATAAGAGAGCCCAGTGACTGATCAATCCCTCAGTGGGCAATGCACATGCACCCTTTGCATTTGATCACTATAGGAAAGATAGGCTTATATATGGCTCCAACATCAAAGGCCAAGCCCTGACAGAGAAGGTTGGGCAGGATGAAATGGTACGTGAAAAAAGATCAACTTTACATTCTTCATTTCTAAGAATCTGGTGTGGAGATTTTCCACATGTAAGGAAGAAGGAAATAAGATCCTACTGTGCCTCGTGGGAATTTCTCCATCCATGAAGAATGTATCAATGGTGGATAGAATATAATGTGGTATATTTATCACATATTAAACATCAATACCTCCCTAAAAGACATTCACTCTGAAAATTTATCACCAGCTTTTTGTTTATTATCTTTGCAGGCATCTGCTTTATATGAGATTAGATCTGGGATTCTCAAACTATGGCCCACGGGCCAGATACAGCTCCTGAAGTCATTAATCCGGCCTGCGCAGGACCACTAGGCTGCCCCGCCCAAATTGCCCTGCCTATCTGCCGGCCCCCATCTGCCTTCTGGGGGCCAAATATCAGCCCATTTTTGGCCTCCCAAGGTCTCCGCGCATCCCATTTTTGGGATTTCCCCAGCCTCCAGAAGCACTCCTCAGCCTGCAGGCTCTCCCCACAACCTGTTTTTTGGTCTTTGTCAGCCAAAAATATCCACTAAGAGTAGTAAGCTGAAAACTACTGTTTTCTCTATTCAGCCCCTTTCAAACAAAACAGCTAAGAAACTTTTGTGAGCAAAACAAGCACAATGCTATTCTTTCAGGAAAAAATACTAATATTTGTAGCCTCTCCAATGGATGGCAACATTACTATAATGGATTTGGAAGAAGCATATTATCAAAGAAAAATAAATAAATAACTGCATTTAAATTTAATTTTGAATTTTCTCTTGTTTTCAATCACTGCCTTAATTATAAAATATAATTAAACAACACACATTTCAGTAGAACATGAGAGGAAGCAGAAATTAAAAGCAAGTTGCCAAACAACTTAAAAGTAAATATCCAAGCAATTCGCTTAAGGAGAATTGGACTACTTTGTCAGAGATAAAAATCAAATCTAAATAACATGAAGATTTATGCTGGTTTGAGTTGAATGAAGGCTTTTAATAAGTATTTCAGATTGCAAAAATATGTACAGCCAAAAAAGAGAGACAATAAACAACCTAAATTCTGAGTATATTCAGAATTTGACTTCCCCAGTAGATTCATAACATCATTCAAACACATACTTAACTAACAGAGGAATATGTACATATGAGTGGCAGAACACACAGCTAATAAAATACATCACCACAAAAGTGGCTCAAACACATCAAAAGGACACATCCCAAATATAAAATATATGTAATGAGTCAGAGATCAGCCAAAGCTACAATCTAGGCACAGTTCTAAAACTAGCAAAAATATATTACGTCAAGAGTATACAAGACTAGATTGCACTGGATTAGTACTAAAACCAAGTTCACTGTGCTCAGTGGATAACATGGTATCAATGTTTACTGCTCAGCATAACCTATCCTGGCTGAGGGATTCTGGGAGTTGAAGTCCACACATCACAAAATTGCCAAGTTTGAAGACCCCTGACCTATCTGATTTACTCTACTTCAAAAACTCAATGAAAGTAATAATAAAATTAATACAGTGTTCTTTTTTATATAAAACAAATAAAAATACAAATTTGTTGTTTGGAGACTGGGAGAAGTAGAGAATGTGAAGTGACCCTAATCGCTGTTAGTAAGATTGTCTGCCAAACTTCTCTTGAGCAGGAACAGTTTAGTAAGAGACCAGAGACTGTGTGGAATTTCAGCAACGAAATATATTTAAAAGTTGACTACTTCCAACTTGTACTGAAATTACTTCTTGGGGTAAAAAAAATAAAAAAAAACCTTTGTATTAAGTAAGGCTTTATCAATAAATTTCTATAATATTATTTGACAATAGGAAAAAGTGCTTTGCCATTGCCATCTTCAGGTTGTTGTTTTTTTTTAAATTAGTCTAGCATATAGACTTGGGATTTTTTAATGGTCTACTATTCAAGTCCAATACTGCTTAGGTTTTATGACATCAGCCATAGTTGTTGCATTGCAGGTGGCAAGCAAAAAAATCCCAGAAGAATGGAAAAACAAATCATGTTTTTACCTTCTAGGATAGTGGTGGAGAACAGCATGCCAGAAGTGGCATGCAGAGCCATCTCTGTGGGCAAGCACGCCATTGCCCCAGCTCAGCTCCACCGCGTTTCTCCATTTCAAAAGCAGGAATTTTTTCTCTTTTCAAAAGTAGGAATTTTTGGTTGACTTTGCCTTCTAAGTTGTGAACGCAGATGAAGTAGTATTATTTTTTAGATTCTTAAAAGGGAAATACGACTTAACGATTTTATAGGTTCCATTTCATAGCACCAGTTGGTTGTTGTTTTTTAATTTGACAACAACTAGCTGTACTGATTTCTTTTTAAATACAAGTGGAATTGATTTGATCTGTTTTGAAAGTGCATATCCTTGCAGCTGTTCCATCTTCACAAATAAAACAAAAAGGTAGAAATAGATAAGGTGCTAACTTCCCCATGCCCCACCTTTCTTTTTGAGAAGGAAGTGATGGGTGCAAAGAATTGGATTACATCCTGTGCTTTGTTTTGTCTGAATAATTGTTTACATGGATTGAGACTGCTACAAGTTTCTTTTCTTTCCATTTTTTCTAGGATGATGGGAGCGGTGGGATTTTTTATTGCTGCGAAATCTCTCCCGCATCCCAGCATAGGGAACTTTCAGCTTCCTGTCCTGGTAACTGACTGTAGTTATTGTTTAAAATGTCTGTCCTTGATGATAAAGTATCTTACCCTATTCTCCATATAGCCATTCACGCAAACAGAATTAAGTTACTGAGAAAAAAAAATACCTCACTGCAAAGTAGCTAACACACTATTTTTTCACCACCATGAATATGCATTAAGATATGCACCTATTGAATGTAGAGCAACTTTTCAGCCAGCTACACATGTGAATCAATCAATAGATCCTGAAAATATGCATTGGGGGAGCATAGCATTTGAAATGTATGTTCTTTAGGTTTTTCCACGAAACCTTTCTTTTTCCTCCTCTCTCCTGAAAGGGAGAGAAAGAGAGAGAGTGAGAGAAAAGAAAAGAAAAAGAGAAAAAGGAAGAAATGAGAAAATGATGAAGGGAGAGAATGAGAATGAGAAAAGAGAGAGA
>JAEANM010012408.1:0-14825 GCA_017656035.1 Myanophis thanlyinensis | reverse complement strand
CAATAATATAAGTTCTGATCTCAATATTATTATCTTCCCCATCATTTCAAATATCATTTTCTCCAAATGTTGCCAAACATTTAATAAACAACATTATTAAAGGTTCAAGTATATATGCTCATCAGTCAAACTTCAAGGTTGATCAATAGTGTTGTAAAAAAAATTTTCTGCAGGGCCTAACTAGACATAACAAAAATAGCACCCTTTTTTTTCTTTGCGGTATTCATGAATAGAAGTGGAATTAAAATTTATGTTCATGTAAAGAAGTTAAACATCTTTCATTCTGCCTCTGTATGAGCCACTGCATTGAGACACTTAGTTCCCAGTCTTACTCTGATATTGAAAACAAAAATGTTTCAAGAAAGACAGAACAATGGAAAGCAAGGCAAAGGAAAACAGAAATTCAGTAGTACATGTTTCTTTACTTATTTGATTTTTATCCCACCTTTATTGTGATTTATAAAAAAGTCAAGGCAATGAACATATTTAATACTCTTCCATTTCCTATTTTTTAACTTCATTTAAAAAAGACATTCCTTACATGAAAGGAATGTATGTGTAGAGGAACATATTAATATTAATAATAATAGTAATAGCAAGAACTACCACAATAACAACCAGCAGCCAAGAACTGAAAGGTAGATGCAGTTTATTCTAATGAAAGTTTAACATTCAATAATAAATTCACAAGTATGGTAAGTTGTATCCATTTGTAGTGTACAATTTTTGCACAGATGCAGGCAAATAAATGGTGATGTGATGACTATGAACATCTTTAAACCAAGCAACAGATGTATCAGATAATACCATCACTGATAGCAAACCATTCCCTTTCAATACAAGTGGTTTCCATAGAAATGTTAAGGGATGCAAAAGTGCCACAGGAATTAACTAGTTTTCAGTAAGAGATGTTTATATTTAGCGATCTGAAATCTCTGACTTTGTTTTTATCAGGATTTTCATTTCTAAATATGTGTATATGTGTATACACACACACACACACCTACTATTACTGAATTGTCTAGAAGCATAAGAATAGTCAAGCTAACCCTTCTTGCATTAAGGGCAAGAAGACATATGAAGGTACTTAAAGCAGCCTCAAGGTAACTCCTCAAATACTAGTACCGGTATATTCTTCCATTTCATCCAAAAATAAAAATGCTAATTCAAAAATAAGATTAGAGAAAATAGAATAGTCAAAAATTGCAAGCAAGATTTGTTTCTCCTCATTAGTCAACACCTTGATGCAGGACAATCTGCTGTAAACAAAACAGTGGGGATTGCATTTGTATGTTGTTACTTTCTTAAACTGGTTCTTCCACATGCAAAACAACTGGTGGTCTCAGCAAATCCCCAATCAGCTAAAATGCATGGTTGAAATGGAGCAGTTTGGCTTTAATGCACAAAAAACTATATCTGGGTTTTTTTATCTAATAAAAAGACAATGAAAACTCAGACTTGACAACACAGTGGCTGATGAACAGAAACAAAACGAAAATATTCTAAGCCAGTGTGTCTCAACCTTGGCGACTTCAAGATATTTGGACTTCAACTCTGGGAGTTGAAGTCCAAACATCGTATATTCGCCAAGGTTGAGAAACACTGTGCTAAGCCAAGTGAACAGTTTTCAAGGCCATTAACAGTTGATTCAGATTTTCTAGAGGAAAACATGAAGTGAGTGGAAACAGTTACTCTCCCTCCTAAGCAACCGCGTGTTTCAAAAAGTTTAGGAAATATGAACTCCTATGCACAAGCATTAACTTTGGAATCTGTACCCCTAAGGGGAAAGGACTCTGCTGAATTTGCATAAATGGACTGAAGAACAAAGGCTTCTGGTGGTTGTTTTTTTGTCATTCCTTTCCCAAATCTCATTAACAAAATTAAAAATATATTAAGGAGGGTTATCTGTAATCTCAAAAGAGTTTGTTATTCAGGGCCATTTCAAGAATTGATGAGATAATGTAAAGCAAGACAATATCTCCCTCACTGCAAATGAAATGATACATCAGCAAAGCAGTTCTTAAGTAACCTTCTGATTCATAGCTTATCTCATATGTTTAGAGTCACATGCATTCTACAATATTACAGAAGTCCAATCACAGGATTTTATGCCTGGCACACATTCCAGTCTCCAGAGAAACAAGCTTGTACCTTTTGAAATGACTGTGAAGTTTCTTCCTGCTTTTTTTGCAGTCACATCACACTGTCTGCAACCAGTTCTTCCTAGATCTTTGTCAAAAATTTCATTACCATGTCAGGCATTCCCATGTATTTGTCTTTGTTAAAATCTGTTAAGCATATTTTGCTAACCTATAAAGATAGTTCTGCATTTTATTTATGTATTCCATGGCATCAGCTATTGCATTACATTTTGTATGATCTACAACTTCGATAAATATTCTGTCTGCCTCTTCATCATTAATAATATGGAGCAGTGGGGAACCTACGACTCATAACCTCAGTCCACTTTGATGAGTGACCATTGATGAAAACTCTTTGAGAGCTATTAATAGCTGTTAAAAGTGTCACAGAAACACTTTCTATTTATATCATTTTAAAATGAAATTAAAAGGATCCATTTTATTCAGTATTTTATTTTCAAACAAGCACTAATTGGACTTCACTGACCTTGCAAAAAACTTCCTAGATATTGCTCAAGTTTTATCCTCTGCTTCTTTTGCCCAGAATAAATATCAGAATTCACTCCACTCCAAGCAGTTCCATTTATCCATAGCTGGAAACCACGGTTATGTCAGGCTGAGGTAATTGTTTAAGAAGAAGCCCACAATTCCAGTAACATGGGATCCATAGTTTGTGGATTAGTTAAACTTAAAAAACTTGTGGATTAGTTGAGCTTAAAAAATAATACTCATTGTTCAAATTATGTAAAGTGACATAGACAATATGAATTTTGTCTGGTACACCTGAAGTCCATTATATTCAGATCCACTAAACTGAGATTTTACTGCAATGCTTTTTCACTTCAAATGCATTGACATCAATGTGCTACTGCCAACGTCAGCCACAATGAAAATGGTTCAAGAAGCTCTTAAGCCTGCAAACAATTGAGAAGTTAAATAAACCTGTTGGACCTTGATGGTTCCCAGCAGCTTTTTTCCAGAATTTATTTAAGCACTTGGCAAAGGAAAAAGCTGTTCTGTAGTTTCGAACTACATAACAACAACATCAGCTAACATGAAAAGAAGAATTTGGCAATATTTATGAAGAGGCACAGATCAAATTGCTATAAAATAAAATAATGCCTAGTCTAGCATCTTTCATCTTATAAATACTCTTCTCATAGTCTTTCTTAGTTTACTTTTTTAACTGGGATAAATGATTTATAGGATGTAGGTTTTTTTATTCTGTTAACTGTCTAGACATTTTGTTTCAAAATGACTGCTTTTTTAAAAAAATTCCATTTTCCTTTTCCCATGCCATCTCTTCCAGTTGAGTTACCCAATTTCCTCAGTTAGGTATTGCAACGAAATACAGCCTAGCCTGATCAAACCAGAAAGCAAAGTAAGAGGCATATGAGTAAATTACTACATGAGCACCACGTTTAAGCAGAAGTTGGTTCATATAGGCATTATAACCAATAGGCATATGATTGGTTCATATAGGCAAGCAAATTACTATGGCTACACAGTGGATTCTAAAATTCTGACTGTACCACTGTCAGGGTTCCACACAACATCAGCAATGAAATCAGAACTCCAAAGAAACGAAAGTCCTTAGAATAAGATTTTATTGAAGACATTGCAATCGTACAGTCTGGAGAAATCCTGAATCTGAAATTCCCGGGCTTTCTCCACCCAAGTAAAGTGAAAGTTCCACCCCAATAATTATCACATGTCAATTTTTCACCAACCCCTTCAAAAAAAGTTCCAAAAGAACCAAAAGTTCACTTCAGGCCTTCCTCTCGCAGGTGTCCACAGAAGAGAAGATTCTTGTGAGAAATATGTTAGAAAGAATGCAGAATAGATAAAGCCTCTGAGTCAGTTCTATCAAGCTCCACTCCCCCAACTCATCGGCCTTGCTAAAATGTGTCAAAGCTAAAAGGTCTAGTGTAATAATTGCAAAAGCACCAACTAATACATTTTCAGCACAAAAGTTTCCTTTTAAGTTGACACAAGCATTGTATTTTGTTACCTCAATCTCATGCAATAATGTGGCTGGAATTGCTGTATGTGCTAACCCAAATGCAGTTTGCTTAGTTGTGGAATATTTGTTAAATTTATATCCTACTTTTCTTCCAGTAATTCTAGGCAGCATATACTGCACTCTCTCTGCTAATTTACCCTAATAATAGCAATATGGTATGTTCAGCTAAGAGGGAGAGAGGCCCAAAGCACCAATTAGCTTCCCAGGCTGATGATAGATCTCTGCAATCCTAGTCCAAAACCTAAACATTATATCACACTGGCATAGTTACCCCAGTTAGTGTAATCTGAAACCCTAATTTATAGTTTATAACAATCTGTGAAGTCCTTCTATATAAAGGGAGGTGGGCAAACAAAAATTATTGGATTCGACTGCTTTAGCCCATGCCAGGGGCTTCCAGCTTTAGCCCATGCCATCACAATAAAACAAGTGTGATTATAGAGTCATTGTCTGAAATAAGTATTTCAAGATTGTTTGTCTTCCATATTAATCAAATAAGATTCTTAGAGAAACTGTATTTACCCCAAGGCTTGCACTAACACTGGGTAATGTGCATGAATGGCAATGTCATTTTGATTATATACTAGCCAAGCTTACTGATATATTAATTATAGGTATCTTAACCAATCAGGAGAACATGGGAAATGTAACATATTCTTTACTATATCCTTGTGTCTTTGGAAAAATCCAACTCATGCCTAAAACTTGGAATTCAATCTATTCTGTCTCAAAATGTCATCTTCTCCTTGTGGTTAACTTGCTTCAATTCATGAAACACTGGGCTGCCACAAATTGTTATGCGGAGAAGTTCTAATGCATGTGTAACAAACAGGAAAATTGTAAAGCAAGTGCTCCTAGGCACTAGAGCACTAATGTGTCCAGCAAAAGGAAGTTGACCCATTTCCAAAAATAGATATCTACAGGCAGGAAAAGTAGCATTGTCTCTAAGAATCTGTCTTCCCACTGCTTACTGAATTGTGAAGCACAGGAAAAGATTAGTTCCCTCTTTTGCATTAACTGCAGGAACAAATTTCTCTTCACTGAAATGGCAGCATCATATCTCTAGAGAACTCATTCTGGGGTTAAAACTAAGAAAAATAGTACTTCATCCTTATGTCCAACTTGCAATCAATATTCTCATTTATGAATGGAATGTATAAATTAGATACACAATTACTGAAATCAAGTCATATTAAGCTTGATTGGCTTAATAATAATTTACTGAATAAGCCAAAATTGTCCAGGTCTGCACAAGAGATTAAGCAAGCCCAAACTATTAAACTATTAAATGTATAATAGCATATTAAATATTATTAAATATTTAATGATTCAATTATTTATACTGTGTTAAATATTATACTAACATTAATATAGCATTAAAATGTAATGCAAAGATTCTCAACTTTTTCAGTCTGACTGGTGCATCTGGAATTAGAAAAGTACATTACAGGTAGTCCTTACTTACCAACCACAACTGGGATTGGCAACTATGTTGCTAAGTGACACGGTTGTAAAGTGAAAAATCACCTGACTTCACCTGACTTATTAGATCAGTTTGTCAAATCTGGCTTCAGTCATTAAGTTAATAACTGTAGCTCATTAAACACAATGTTATGTGACTGTGACTTGAAACTGCCTGCTAGGTCTCCACTGTCTTTGCTTGCTGGACACCAACTGTGAAGGTTCAAATTGTGACCATGTGATCAGAAGACACGCTGATCATTGTACATGTTGTACCCAAATCATGATCACATGATTGTAAGGATTCTGTGACAGCCACAACTTTGAGGAGCAATCATAAGACTAATTATTCAGTGCCATTGTAACTTTGAACAAGTGATTGTTGAGATATTGAGTTGTAAAAAGACTTCAAACATAAAGCATATATGTACTGAAGCGACGTGGAGTTTATTCAAAGATCAGCACAGGATGTGCCTGTGAAGTCACTAAGAGACAAGTTCAACCTGAAGGAATTTTAATAACTGTACTTAAACCAGGATGGTTTTATCTAGAATTTCAGCAGCTCCACACAGCATAGCCAATGATAAGACACAACATGTAGGTTACCATTGTGTGTACCTTACCATATGTACCTTACCATTATGTGGGGCACCAAACTGTGGGAAGTCTAAATTGATTTTCTTTTTCTTGTATTGAAAGATAAAAGCACCTGTGGTTCCCCCTCCTCTTTTAGCCATGTGGCACTCCTGGCTGCACTTCTGATCTGCAGGCAAAAGAAAAACCACTTAAACTTTCTCAGCTGGCATTGACCTCTGGACTGAAAGTGATTAAGCACGCCTCTTTAGAAAGTCAGCTGGCCCTGGCAAATAAACATAAAACAGAAACCTCTCAAGATAAGAGAAATCTCTTATCACAAGACTGCCAAATGCCAGATCCCTCATAAAATTCCACACCAAGTAAGATGTTTACCCATCTATGATCATACCCACAAGATAAGGAATGGACTTTCGTCTCCTGGACTTCACACATTCCCAGGGTAGGAACGCCTCAATTTGCAGATCTAACATACTTCAATCAATGTCAAGTCAAGTCAAGTAGATTTTATTGTCATTTCAACAATATACACTGCAGTACACAGTGAAATGAAACAATATTTCCCCAAACCCAAAATGCTACATCAGACAACATACTGTAGATAAAAAACAGCAGGACACAGAACTACACATAGCTCTAAATCTAAGAACTTAGAGAAAGGAGGGAAAAAACTAAATACACAAGTATTTATGGTTCCAGTTTCTTTGTGCTGAGGAGTCTGATGGCTTGTGGAAAGAAACTGTTCAGTCTGTTTGTGTGGGCCCGAATGCTTCTGTACCTTTTTCCAGATGGCAGGAGAGTAAAGAGCATGTATAAGGGGTGTGTGTGGTCAGCCACAATGTTTCTGGCTTTACGGATGCAGTATGTGGTGTAAATGTCCATGACAGAGGGAAGATGTTCTTCTCTGCTGATGATCTTCTCTGCCATCCTCACTATTCGCTGTAGGGTCTTGCGATCCGAAATGGTGCAATTCCCAAACCAAGTGGTGATGCAGCTGCTCAGGGTGCTCTCGATGGTCCCTCTGTAGAAGGTTGTGAGGATGTGTGGTGAATGTGTGGTGCCCATAACTTCACAATGAAAGCCCGTTGTTACTATAAGCACTATTATCCTCAGGTTTTCTAACTTCATTGTCTGCCTTCTACTGCCATGCTCCATGTTAAGATGTCAAATAAAAACTACCTTCCTACCTACTTTCAAGCAATCACCTAGCATGTTTATTTGTAACCCAAGTTGGATTCAAACCCAGAACCCTTTTCATCTAACATTTACAAGAAGCATGTGAATATATATTAACTTGATTTACAATAAATACAAAGGGAAATGTAATGTTTACATGAAATATGTACGTATCAAGCACAGTTCATGTATTTTTTCCTCTTAAGAATTACCTGTATTACATAAAAACTTTAGATTGCCAAAAAGTAATTGAATAAAGTTGCTCCAAAATTGGTGCTTACTCTCACCCTGCCATTTGGCCATACTAATTGCAAAATATCACAGATGAGTATCAGGATTACAACTCTCCACATCCTGACTCTTGCCACACAGCAGAGGAATTCTAGGAAATAACAAGCTGTAAGCCTCACCTTCTTTTCACTCTCATACCTAGCCATTAATACCCTATGTAGCGCCATAATTTCAGTTATCCATCTGTATCCACCCTATAGGTACACAAACAATATAATATTTGAACATTCAGGTTCCAACAGAAGCAACAGATAGACTGACCCAAATTGCAAGTCACCCATGCTCACTATTACATAAGTTTTCCACAATAATTCATCACCTCTTGCATCAAATTATGGAATCTGATCAGACTTGTATATTATAAGGGGAAAGGATTCCTACATGTTTAAAAGTTGTAAGGAACAGCACCGGCAATGTTATTTTTATCACTTATATCATTTATCCAAATTCCCTCTTTGATAGAACTAACAAGTACATGCAATCCATTGATCATTGTTTTTTGAAATATTTCTTTATCTAAACAGAGAAACAGAATGACCAAGGGCAAAAAAGCAATGGGAACAGGACTTCTATTTCTGACTTCCTGCTGCTTGACTATTTTCCAACAGTTGACCATGGGACCAGTTTTCCCAGCCTCTGGAGGATTAGGGCAGAATTGCTCTACCTGGACTGTAGTTAAAGGAGGGGCTGATCTACCCAGCCTCCAAAGGGCTGAGGGAGGACCAATCTATCGAATCTTTGGGCAATAGTGTGGTAGCATTGAAGCAATTCCAAATTTGTCAAATTTCAAACCCACAGAGCTTATAGGTCCCAGATTTTGGACACATTCTGTAATATAGTCCATTTGAGGTACCTTGTTTCAAAATTTGCTGCCCTATGACACATAGTTTCACTCAGTTAAAAGTTCAGACACAAGAGTTTTAGTAGTATATAGAACACTTTTTGTACATAATGACTTTATTGACAAAGAGGAAGAGGATGGCATAAACAGGGCAAACATGCATTAATTCTTTTTTCCTGTAGAGTTTGGTCACAACTCACTTTAATTACCTACAATTTGCCAGCACATTTATTTAGTCACACCACCCTCCCATTTTTCAATCTGCCTTTGGCACGGTATACTTCAATCTACAATAATTTTTATCAATCTATTAAGAACATTTTGATATGAAGAAATTTCATTTCATTGCTGCAATTTGGCCTAGATGACTAATGCTCTAGTAACTTCCAACTGCTCTGCAACTAGGTCATTAATCAACTTGAAGTGAATCGTGCTGATCCATTACTGTTCTTTTCTTTAAAGAGAAAAAATGAGGACATAATCAGGACAACTGATCTTGAGCTTAATGGTCAAAAAGAGACATTAAAATTATCTGTGTAACTCTGTCACTTCCAAGATGAGGAAGTCGTTATAAACATAATATTATATATGAAGATAGCTTATTATTATTATTAATGATATAAAATTAGCAATATATCATATTATATCAATATATGATACAATATGTCATATATGTGGGTATATGTGGGACTTCAGTGCAAAACAGTAAAGGAAATACTAGAGCCCGGTCATCAACAGAAGCCCGGTAGAGAGAGTGGACTGCTTCAAATACCTCGGTGTGCACATCTCGAAGGACCTGTCATGGACCTTCCACATCAACATCATGGTTAAAAAGTCCCGACAATGTCTCTTCCACCTCAGACGTCTGAGGGACTTCAAACTACCACCAAAGGTGCTCAGAAACTTCTATTTCTGCACTGTAGAGGGCATCCTGATGAGCAACATCACAATCTGGTTTGGGAATAGCACCATGCAAAACAGACAAGCACTATAGAGAGTGATACGCTCAGCTGAGTACATCATCCACATCAAACTCCCTGAACTGCACTCCATCTACAACAAACACTGCCGAACCAAAGCTATGAAGATGGTGATGGACCCCAGCCATGCCAACAACAGACTGTTTACCACAATGTGATCAGGAAAGCATTTTTGCTCCCTGAAGGCAAACACAGAAAAAATGAGGAAAAGCTTCTTTCCACAAGCTCGGACACTAAACCAGGAACCACAAGCACACTCAGGACCACAACAAGAACCATGAATGCACCTAACTCCCACCTTCCCAACTACCCCTAACTATTTCCTAACCTCACCCTCCCTTCCTACCTTAACTTACCCGCGGTTGCATAAGCATTTCACTGCATATCATACCATGTATGACAGTGTATGTGACCAATAAATTTGAAATTGAAATTGAATTGCTTTAGGCATTCATTTATTCCCATCTATTTGAAAGATACTTGAAGGCAATTCCAGATTTGACATAAAACTTCCGAAAAAGGAAAGAAATAGAAATAATTACAGACAATTGTCTTGTGCAATACAGAGCATCTCTATTGTCTCAGGGTGATGGACTCCAGCTAAAACTAACTCACAGGCTTCCTTCTCTTGCCCCTCCCCCCCAAAAAAATAAGTGTTCAATAAGTTGAAATGGGTGAAAATGGTTGTGATTCGGTTAAGAAAACTAATATTCAGACTTTATTGCTCTGTGGATTGTTCTTGATGCTTTTTGAATTTATATCATTTAACTTGAAGATCCTTCCTTCCTTCCTTCCTTCCTTCCACCAAAAAAAGGTAGAAGTGGGAAGAGAGGCTGTTACATTGGAAAAGTAGAAAACAGAGAAGAAGAGATTGGATAGAGATGATGCAGCGGGACAGCTACAAAATTTGATCCAACCTTCAAAAACATCTACACTTTCTGCAAGTGTCGATGGTTTTTTTTTTTTAGAAATGGTCTTAGGGTTGCCAATTTTGGAGACACCTGATCTATAGCAATGCAAATAGTTGCTTTAGTTTCTAAAGTATCTGTAGGTAAAGAACAATAAAGGAAACTGCACGATAAAGGTAACTACACATGTCATTTTGAAATGTGGTCCTTGGTTTTCTAAAAAAAAAAGGTATGCCCGGATCTGAAATGCTAAAGGGTTTCCTACTTGGACTAGATAACCTCCAAGTTTCCTTCAAACTGTGTTATTCGGTTAAGTAAAGTGAAGTTTGGAATGCTTTGGTCTTGAAAACTTGGAGGATGATTGCTTGCTGGGTTTATTTAACCCGTTATGTGATGCCTGGGGAAAAAAAAAACAAACCTAGATTGTTTGCCCCACACTTATTTGCAACCAGGCAAAAAAGAGAAAGTTAATCCATCTTCCTGTCTAGGAAGGATGGACTCTATGTCTATTTTTCTATAATACTCACATTATAGATACAGATTTTTTTTTTCAGTTCCAGTAAATCTGTTTAGTATCTGTCTCTCTCTCTCTCTGCTACTAAGCTCACCAGCACTTTTCTCCAGTAATCTATTCAAAGGAGGAAAATCTCCTTCCTTTTGAGTAAACATGGTACTATATTTCCTATGTTGCTAAATTAAAAAATAAGACACCTATCTGTATTTGCAATATAATGATGAACAATAAATACCATGTGGTATTCACAGCAGTGGGGCCTCTGAACAAAAACTGGAAGCATAGTGGGAGGCATTCTTCATAACAAAATGTTTAATATTGTGCTAGGATAACCTGTGGGAAGCTGATTGCTGACCGATGAGATTATTAAACCAAGCCGTGTTATTATTTTAGCTTGATCAAATAAAGCTCGCATCGAAGGATGTTGCCCTTTCTGAGATCTAAAACATCCTAATAGACAAATTGGTCCACAGTAACTTGACAAGAGTCCAATTTTAATGCGAGATGAATATTTAGAGGGAAGAATACGTAGCTTAATTTTGGAGGAAGACATGCCCTGTTAAAAAGAAGGTTTTTCTTCTAAAGGAATAAAATTAGAAGGGCATGCAATAATTTGAAGGTTGATGAGTGTGAGATTTAATATGTTAACAACATCTTTAAAGAAAGGGAGAATAATCTTTGCAGGATCATCTGCAGGGACAAATAGGGAGGTAAGAAAATAAAGATAGTCTTCATGATCATGTGATCATCAGAAATAGTCCCGTTGTCTATGTATGCCAGTGGTGGAATTCATTTTTTTTTTACTACCGGTTCTGTGGGTGTGGCTTGGTGGGCATAGCTGGGGAGGGTCATGTGACTGGATGGGCAGTTTCTGTAACCACGGCAATAAAGATTAGGATGTTTCTTTCCTGCCTTCCTTACACCCTGTAAAGTAGAAAAGTAGAAAAACAAAAACAAAAGGAGATTTATTCTAACAACCGGTTCTCCGAACCGCTTAGAAAATTTACTACCGGTTCTAGAGAACCTGCTAGAACCGGTTGAATTTCTGATGTATGCGCCTTGACCTTTCAAGGGAGTCAAGCTGTAATCTTACAATTGTGATAGACATCTTGACTTCTTTGATCTTTAGCCATTCCTGTAGATTATTTATTAAAAATAAAGATTGTTTTAGTAATTCTTGACGTCCTCCTAAATAAATTCATATTGTCCAGATGTTGCCCAGCTTCAGTAGTCCTTTTTGCATATAGCATATTTAATGGTGAATTTTTAAACATTTATTGTATCTTCTATCCTGGACAGACAATTACTACACAATGTAGAACTCATGGTTCCTATTAATCAGTTGATCTAACAAGTTATATTCAGTTTTTGAGATTTGAGCTTTGTCAATTGAGTGTTCTTTTAATCCCTTAATCTCCTTACTTGCTACAGGTTATAATTATTTACAGTATGTCTATCCTTGTAATCTTCTCTAATTATAATCTAATTATATTTCTTATAAAGCTAGATTATCCAACATTCTTGTAATACATGCCTTTTACTCCTATATCTAGTGTTGTTTCTATGTTATGCGCTCTTCCCTTTTTTGTCCAAAGCTGTTATATGACCTCCAGATCTCTTCTAGACTGTTAGAAAGACATCCACGGCAGGGTATCATTGCTCTGTTCCTGTGTCTGATTAATATTTAATCAGCCAAGGGAGGAAATAGTATTTATTCCTTAGCAATCTTACAAAGTATCTGAACAGATGAGACACCTTTTCTAG
The DNA here is from genome assembly GCA_017656035.1 of Myanophis thanlyinensis. Lineage (NCBI taxonomy): Eukaryota > Metazoa > Chordata > Lepidosauria > Squamata > Homalopsidae > Myanophis > Myanophis thanlyinensis. The sequence goes on along the minus strand of JAEANM010012408.1, from coordinate 2,132 downwards.
CTTTGGTTAAACGTAATTGAGGCGATATTACAGAACCTGTTTCAAGGAAAGCTAACTATTTTCAGGAATCTGGTAAAGATCTGATATTACCCAGGAAAGGAAATTTATATTTTTATATTAACCTAGACTTGTAGCAGCAGTACAAGCTATCGCCTGTTAATTAATAAAAATGATATATATTACCTGTTAATTTTAATGTGAGTTAGTAACATTTGCCCTTAAATCTAAAACTTCTTATAGATGCAACTCAAACAGACCATGAATTTATTTATTTTTTCTGGATCAAAGTTGTTGTAGCTTTGGATTTATTTCTGTTTAAAGTTTTCAACATGGTATAAGTGAACTGCAATAAAGAGCAAACAGAGTCATGTTCAATAAAGACACATTTAATCTAGCATGTTGTTTCTTTTCCCATGGAAGATCCAGAAAGGTGTGTATAGAAACGTAACAAAAATATAATTTATGATGTACTGCTTTGATCTCCTGCTCCTCAATTGTTTTTAGTGAGAAATCCTGATTTACCCAATCTACATCTCTGTTTGAATTCAGGATACTGCAAGATTCTTAGTTCTACCAACAATTTCTAAAATGGTAATTTCCTAAATTTAGGAAGCAGTAGCTGCAGAGACTGAAAAACAGATGATTGTTGCTTTGGAATCTCTTCTTTCAGGTTGGGTATTTATTTCTGATCTAGTACTAGTAGTGGAACTAACTGGCATTATAAAAGCAACTGTACCAATAAACTGGTTTTAACCCAAATGAAAATCAACCTACTGAAATTTAGGCTGCATTCTGTGTCAGTCGATACAGACTTCAATCTTCTCAAGATCATTAATGTAATGATCTTGGACTAGAATTACAAAGATTTAGCTAGTATACTTCATATATAAGCAAATTCTAGGGGATAGGTTCTGAAGTTTAATTTGAAGACAGCATTCTTCCTTTATTTTTGTTAATATAGGCAAGCATCACATAGCTGGTAAAACCAACGAAGTAGGAATATCATGGATTTCTAGAAGTTGTTGGTAATATAGAATCTTAGAAATGGTAAGGCTAAATTCTCAGTCTGATTATAGTGAAGCAATTAAGGTGGAATCCCTGCAAATGTTTTCTTCCTCTGTTTCTCACATCTGGATTACATTGCTTCTTCTTAGACTACTCTACTGTAGAGAACTCTACTGCTTTCCCATAATCTGTCTCATCTCTTTGCACCAAGTTAGGGACAGAATATTGTGGGGGAAAAAACCCTATCTAGGTGACCTCTAAGAATTGACAATGAATTGATGGCACATAATCAATCAAAAATCCACAAGACAGCTACTTTCCAGGTAGGAAGTATTTTTTTTTTTCATTTCATCTAATTGTTGATCAGTTGAGAGAATCAGATTTCAAGTCTTTTTTTTAGGAGGAAGTGATTATCCCTGCCACTTGGGGGTAGAATTGTTCTAATATGCAGGTATTTCTCTATAGGTGACCTCTTCTCTTCTCTTCTCTTCTCTTCTCTTCTCTCTTTGGCCCATGCCTCCCATCCTTCTTTAATATTTAAATCATTGCAAGAGATTAGATTACATTGTGAATTTCAACAGCATAGATTTTTCAAAATTATTAAAAAATATATATATTTTAGCGTTATTTTGCCTATCTCTCAAAATGGAAAACTCAATCTTTCTTTCAGAATCGGTTAGTATTCTTCATTTCAGGTTAACGTAGACTATAATATTGACATGCATTGTTTCCTTTGGAATTTGCATGCTACCCGGCGCCAGCTGGCAGGAATTAAACTCTTGCTATTCCCTAATAGAAAATAATGGCAACTAGAAGTGACATGTCCCATAATTCTAATTATACTGAAAGAGCATGGATGACATGCTTATTGCAAATGTAGGACCCTAGAGTGATGTTAACTAAATTTTTCAACTTTCTAGTTTTGGGCCTATTGAGCTCAAATCTATTACTATTCAGAACATAATGTCCATAAAACTCAATTCCAAATTTTATTGGTCACATATACAATCATACATGGGTATGATATGCAGTGTTTATTGCTTATGCAATTGCAGGTAAGTTAAGGTAGGAAGGGAGGGCTAGGGATAGCTGGGAAGGTGGGAATCAGATGCAATCATGGATCTTGG
>JAEANM010012407.1:0-14825 GCA_017656035.1 Myanophis thanlyinensis | reverse complement strand
CTGTCTGTGTCTCTGTGTCTCTCTCTCTCTCTCACACACATTCTGATTCTCTGGCACTCTCTGGGTCTCACAGGCACTTCTTCCAGCCTTTGTTTGTGGTGGATGCACCTCGTTCATTCGGGGAAACGCACAACCTGCTTCAAGAGCAGTGGCGGAGAGAAACAGTAGGGTTGGGCCAGTGTCTCAGGATGGAGAGGAAGTCACTCGTCTCCCTGAGACAGTGTGGTGCGTACAGCACCAACAAGGGCTGGAAGAAGTGCCTGGAGACCCAGCAAGAGATGAAGCAAGCTTCGCTCCTGCTTTGGAATATGAAGTGAATCTCCACACCTCCCCCTGCCGTTACCTTCTCAGGCTGGGTGAGAAGTGACTGACAGAGGAGGGTGAGGGGTGGGGCACCCAACAGGGAGCTACAGCAGGGGAATGAAGGAGGCACAGGTTGCCAACATCCATTGCTTTGGCCTGTCTGTGCCCCCCTAGTCACAGGACTGGCCCATTGGTCATCCTGGAGAAGCTCCTCCACCCGGGTGCACCACAGATCACCAAAATTGTCTCGTGGACCACCAGCCATCCGCGGAACACTGGTTTGTGATCTCTGTTCTAATCCAACTCTATGCTCAAGCAGGAGACCCTATACCAGGAGTGTCAAACTTGTGGTCCGTGGGCCAGATGCATCATGCGCTGACCACGCCCACTCATTTTAGTGAAGGGGAAAAAAGTTGTGATACATCATGTGATGACACGAGTTTGACACTCCTGCCCTACATCATTTCAGACAAGTGATTGTCCAGTCTCTCTTAAAAATCTCCAACTCCTGACGGCAAGCAATTCCACTGGTTAATTGTCCTCACTATTAGGAAGTTTCTCCTTAACTCCAGATTGCTTTTCTCCTTGATTAGTTTCCATTCATTTTTTTGCCCTGCCTACAAGTGCTTTGGTAAATAAGATGACCCCCACCCCTTTGTGACAGCCTCTCAAATACTGGAATACTGTATTGTACTGTACTGTACTTCTTTATCATCTTAGTTGCTCTTCTTTGTACTTTGTTTTTCAAAGTCTCAACATCTTTTTTTGTAATGTGGTGACCAAAACTGGATGCTGTATTCCAGATGTAACCTTACCAAGGCTTTATAAAGCAGTACTCATCTACCTTCTCACGTGGTCCGTGGTTTTACAAATTATTTGCCTCTGCACTGTGCCCTTTCAATATACTGTATCAAGAACCAGTGCAGAAACTCCCAAACAGTTCTTGCCCAGTAAAAATTATGAAAGCTGTCTCACTAGCCCAATCTCCGCCTTAGAAGGGGTGATCTGTGACACCCTTTCTGTTATGGAGATAGAGGAAGTACAGGTCAATTGGAGTACCTCTCTCCTGCACTTTATGAAAATTACGGACCTCCGAAATCTGAAAAAAAAATTGTCCATCCTGTAGTCGCGTTCCTCCTCTTACCTCTTCCGGGCTAGCCTTCTCCTGCTTAAGGCGCCGCACCGTATCTGTCTGCTTCCTCAGCGCCTCTTCCTCAGCCATGACGACGACACTCCTCGCCGACGATTAAAAAAAAAATGTAAAAAAGGGAAAGGAGAGAGCCGCCAGCTAACTTCCCTACTTGTTTCCTTACCCGCAGAATGAATTTACTCTTCCTCTCCTACGCATGCGTACTGCTTTGTATTGAGGCAGCTAAATCTGCCCACTGCCCAACTCTATGTGCAGCGGGCGTGAGATTGGACGAGGAGCTGGATGATGCAAGAGAAAAAAAGCGAAGAGAGGAAGTGACGTTACTGCGCTTTATTCACGTGATGTTTCCGTTTCTTTTCTCCCGACAGAAGCTTAAAAGTTGCAGTCCTGTGAATCTCTGTTCAGAAATAAACTCCTTTGACGCCCGGAAGCCATACGTTTAGGATCGGTTAATTTTAAAACACATTTATAGAGGAAAAGTGCAGAAACTGTACTTGCATTTTCGTAACTCATTTAACTACAATGTAAGTACACAACACTGTACCATAGTAGAATAGAATAGAATTCTTTATTGGCCAAGTGTGATTGGACGCAGAAGGAATGTCTTCGGTGCATATGCTCTCAGTGTGTACAACAAAGGAAACTGTACATTTGTCAGGAATCATAAGATACAACACTCAATGATAATCATTGTGTAGTTTATTGCGTGTCGTGCAGTTGCGATTATTTCAGGCAAAACAAGCCTTGGTGTAATCTATGAACCCAGGCAATGGCCAATTCTATAGAAGGGCTGTTTGGTGAGCAGTTACTTGTCTGGTGTCAGAACTTCATATGAAGCTGCCATAAATTAGAGAGAAGGAGGATTGCACAAAGGCAGAGATGGGCTGCAGCAACCCTCAAAGTATCCAATGTTTGAGATTTCCTTACCAAAATTTAGCCGTTTTCTCTGTATTTTAAAGAAACTATTTAGCATCCATTGATTTAAGCACCCATTTTACTTTTTAACCACCTCAGAACAATTCCAAAATAATTTGGTTTTGTTTCTTAACCGTACTATATCTGCTCTACTATATTAAGAGAAAATAGTCTAGAATATACATATGTAAATAGTGATTAGGGCTCACACTATACAAGGTGCAGATTTTTTAAAAAATATTTTAATACAATTCTAAATATCTTGGCTCTTCTGAAGATGATACAGTAAAAGTTCATACACAGCTCCATATTTACAAAATAACTTTTTTTTTGTTTCTCCTCTAGGGTAACCAGTTTTTCCAGGTTAATTTACTTATTAATTTGGAAAATAAGTGATTAAGGAGAAACCTACAGAACTTCAAGCCACAACAAATGCAATCTTAACTAGTACATTGAACTCCTTTGTAGTATCAAATGTGTATGCTCCTTTGAGGCATTATCTACTGGTACTGAGAAAGAATATTGTGCAATATATATGTAATGGAAACTATGAAAAAGACTTAACAGCTGGGTTCTGCTAGCAAGATGTTCCTGGAGAGTAATAAAATTTACATGTAGTAATTAGAAGTTTGCAGTAATACTTGTCTTCCACCATTGTCTTCCCCAACTTGTTGCCAAGGAATGCCTTTAATTTAAAACTTGTTGCCTTTACTGTATCAAAAAACAAGAAATGCTGTAGCTATTCCTACTGCTACTTTGCCAACCTTTACTGAAAGGTGTCTTAACTTAGCACAAAATGAGCTGAGGAAACCTAGGGCCAATTCATAGAAAAAAATATTTGTAGCTCATGGTTGAACTGTGCTCTGAGCTTGGTTGTTTTCTTGAAGACCTTTTATTACCAAACTAGTACTGATAATGTTATCTAATTTGGTAATGAACAGTATGCAAGAAAATAACCAAGCTCAGGAACAAGCTTAGGAGCACCAGGAACCCATGTGTTAGAGCCAATTGCATGCAGCTGAGCATTTATTTCTGTGACCAAGTTTCATCTATTACTGAATCTTGCCTTCTGTTCTTCAGGCAGGTGATTCTAACTATCTGTATGAGTAAGCATCAGTGGGGAAATTCAGCTGGTATGCACAGGTTCTGCCGTACCCGGTAGCAATGACAAAACTTGGTCCCACCCACCTGCTCCTGACGATGTTTGGGCTCTCCTACCCACCCTTGATCTTTTCTTGCTTATATTCCCTTCCAATTTTTAGTTTTGTACTTACCTGGGTCGTGCAGAACACCTATTCTACATGCCTCCCCAGTGCCCACCCAGCCCTCCCAATCAGCTGGGAAGCCTCTGGAATGGAAATTTTGTAAAGTGCCGCAAGGCAGTGCAATTGGTGTGCAAGCACACAAAGCGCATGCACACTGAACCAGTAGTGAAGCTGGTTTGCACCACTGATAAGCATAACCTAGAACAGCAGTGGCGAACCTTTTACTTACTGAGTGCCAAAAAGTATGCGCTTTGCATGTGCCATCCGCACATGTGTGACTCCTCTAGTGCTGTGTAACTGCACCATCTGCGCATGCATACAGCTTTTGCACGTGCAATGCACACGTGCTGCATGCACTCATGCACATGAGCAATGACATGTGCACGCGCAGGAGAGCTCCAAAGACCAGCTAGATTTCCTGCTACAATCGCATGCATGCATAGCAGACTCCCAAACACCAGCTGGGTCTCTGCAATCATGCATGCAGACATGCGCAATAGCATGCTCAGCTGGAGGTAAGTTGGCCGACAGCTTGTGTGCCCAGCAAAATGGCTCTGCATGCCACCTGTGGCACTCATGCCATAGGTTTGCCATCACGGACCTAGAAAGTTGGAAGAATAAGACTATATTTTCCCTGGCTTGTTTTAAAGTCAATCCTACCAAACTAAGTTGCCATAGGTGAAGCAACTGCATGGTGTTTCTTTAATTTGCGCACAGTAAATTTTGAAAATAGTAAAAATATAGAAATGAAGCAGACTCAAGAAAGGATCTTATAAGAGACTAGCTGATAACACAGCATTGCCCAGGTATTTATCCCAATCCTGTATTAGACAGGAAAAGGAATGAATTATATCTATGTGAATCGTGAGCCATCTTTCTTTCCTCTTGCTTCGTCGTCTCTTTAACCTCACACCCAACCTTCCGTAAGGGAAGGCAAGAGGCTCACTCACCCTCTTGTGAAAGTTGGTCTCTAGGTTTATGTAACCACCATTGCCTTCCACACAACATGATCCGACCCAGGTAATCAAGCCACGCTGTGTTCTGTGACCCACTGCAGCCAATTGCAGAAGTTACCTCTGTGTTCCTCTGAGCTCCCCTAGAGCTGCCTCAATGAGCACAAGCTTTTTCTCACACACACCTAGGGGTGCTAGGGGTGTCTTATCCCAACAGTATTTGTTTCCAGAGAGTAAATCATCTGTGTACCAAGTTTGGTTGAAATTGGTCACAGCGTTCCAGAATTATGCTGGAATATACACACACACATCCATTTTTATTCATATGTCACAATGTCATCCCAAAGACCTGATTCTCTAAGTACCTTATAAATACTTAAGCAATCTATGATTACTAAAGTCCCTGTGATGACATCTAGTGGTACTATCTGTCTTCATATGAGTCTGAACTAAAACGTAATGCTCAGTGTAAACAAAGCATTTTGAAGGAGTATAGTGATCAAACTAATATTAGTTATTTGCTTTTATTATAAATTGCTTATGCTGCTATATATCGTATTTTTCGGCATATAAGACACACTTCTCCACCAAAACAAATGGGTGAAAATGTGGGTGCATCCTATACAGCATATATACATATATCGGTAATACTCTGAGCCGCTCTCTCAGAGGTGTGGCTATTCCTTACATACTTTTGCCTATGTTTTGGAAATAGAATTCCACCCAGTTTTTGCTTTGGACAAAAATAAAAACTGTTATTTTGCAAGCCTCGTCTCGAGTCTCTCCCTCTTTGACATCTTGGTGGCTTGGGAAATTTCTGGGACCTAAAATGTGCCTCTTGACCAGCTAAGTCTTTAGAATATAAACAAGCCTTCATATTATTAAGAAAATGAACAACAGAATGAATTTAGTTTCATTTCCCATTATACCAAGGATAATAACCACATATATCACCACACCTATATCCTCTGCTCAGCACAAACCTTTTTTTTAGATCTGACATGTTTTACCTGCAGAAATCCTTAGTGGTAGATTAGCCAAAATTCCTTTGTCCAAAATAATTTGTTCCTATAATTCAATTTTGATAGAAGCCACTCATTTTCTGGTATTGATTACCTTAATTGTCAATCTTTTATTTGTCCTTTGTCTGAACATACGTTACGATAATCTACTAAGTTTTATCTTGCTTTCTCTTATCAGGCAATAAACCTAATATTATATGCAATGTAACTTGATTTTGTGTCACAGCTATTAAGGCATGAGAATAAATTTCAACAGAATTAGATCTGTGGTAATAATATGCTGAGAATGAGTTGTTACATACGTTAATTTTTATATAATTCAAAATAGTTTTTATTATACTATATTGCTGTAATTTTGCTATTCTCATTATTGATCAAATAAATCTATGTGTTCTAGTTCCTTTTATACCAGACAGTTTAAGGAAGCAGGTGGATAAAAATGCATGATTTAAAAAAAAATCAGATTTTTTTTAAAATCGATTTTTAATTTTTTTGTCAAATTTATTTTAATAAAATGCTTTTGGAGTAAAAATCTATCTAAAGATAGTTTTCTGTTTAAGATACATTAATAATTTAGTTTATTCAGCATGAAATGGAGCTTAGTTACGTAGCATGAGACTATTCTGCAATATTGGGACTGTCGGTGAGTCAACAGGTCAAAGGAGGAGCTGTAGGACAGAGATGACAATTGTTCTTTAAAAATTATGATTTAAATCGAGTTGATTTAAATCAAGCCTTTTTACTAGTGATTTAAATTGTGTTGACTGAAATGAAATCCACCCTTTAAGGAGGAGTCTTAAAATTACCTGTAGATCTTGAGCAATTTGGTTGCAAACATTTCGTCACCATTTGAGGAGACATAATCAGTGCACTTTGAATTCAAAACACACTGATAATGTCTCCTCAAATGGTGACAAAATGTTTGCAACCAAATTGCTAAGCTCAGAGTTCAAACCAACAGCCTAACTACCAATCCAAGCTACTAATATTCAAATACATTTCAGTCTTAAAATTATTTAGCATGAAAACAATAGAGAATTAAATGGACATAAGGAGAAAAGGGATTCTGTAGTTTTCTGTTGGTTGTAAAGAAACAAGTGACAAGATTATACAATGTTGCATTATTACATGTTGCAAAGGCATACTGTATATAAATCATGATCTCCAGATGACTGTGGCCTCCAACAGCTTTAGCAATATGATCCAAGATGAGCTATAATTTGAAGCATCTGGATGGCCATAATTCCATGTGCTGTGAGGAACAATTAGCCAAATATTGGCACAGGTAGGTTTTGAATAGGACAGTGATATAAAATCAGAAGCAATGTCCCTCATATAAGTGAAGCCAGAATGTTTTATTTTTTTTTGTCGTTTGGAGAAAAATTAAACAATAAAAATGAACAAAGAAAAACCCTATGTTAAGTCTACTTTAGGGTCTACACTATTTTCCCTGTTTCTTATGCTATTTATGTTTTAGTTATGGGGGTTGGTGGGGCTCTAAAGGGGTTAGGACAGGGATGCGCAATTGTGGCTCTTTTATGAGTAACTATGGCTCTTTTATGACCTGTGGACTTCAAATCCCAGAATCCCTGTGCAAGACAACCTAAATAAAATGTAGAAAACATTGTGAGGTGTAAGTGTAAGGAACCCTTACACTTCAAAATGTTTCCTCCTTTTTATCAGGTTGCCTTGCCCAAGGATTCTGGGATTTGAAGTCCACAAGTCATAAAAGAGCCACAATTGCCCATCCCTGGGTTAGGAAATGCCTTGGCCCTGGCTCTTTCAGATAGCCGTTCCTGCACTAGCAATTCACTATATTGCGTGAACAGAGATCTGGGCTCAAGGTTCTCTTTGGTAAGTTTCTCTTTGATTGTAGTTGTTGCAAACATGCACCATACTGATGCATTCCAATGCACCAATCAGAAGTGCTCGTAGCTTACTTATGTTTTCTTTACTTGTACAATGAAGAGCAAATTTCCACTCTCTAACTGATTTTTTAAATTTCATACAACAGCCAGGGCTTTGACAGTATCACTGACTAAGGAGACATGAAAACACCCTAATTGCATTCCAAAACCATTTGGGACCATCCTTCATAGACCATTTAACAGATGCAATACGTCTACAGATAATTATACAGTTGATCCATTTAAGACTAAGTACGACAAATGCAAAAACAGAACAAAAGATCTACAGTATTTATTACTGCAGGTCTACAGCCAGATATTAATTAGGACAAAGCTATATGATTTGAGCAGAGGTCACACTCTGAGAGAGATGGGTGATTTAGAAATATGAAATATAAATAAGTAAAATCTAAGCATTCAATAAGCATGTCCTGGTATTTTTTTTCCAACTGTGTCTCCGTGATATTGCCTTCATCTCACCCCCGACTTAGGATTTAATAGAAACTCTGCAGAACAAAATTTTGGAATTTTTCACTTTCATTAAACAAATAGCAAGTTTGCAAACATGATTTACAATCAAACATAGCATTCCATTCTTCTTTTCTGTTGACTATTTTGAGTTAAGAGAAGCTGCTTGACATTTTAAACTGCAGAGCAATATGTAACTGGATATATAGGCTCCAATAATGTTTCTTGATTGGTGTACATATGTAGGGAGGAAGGTACCTCTACTGTATGTCCCTGCTCTTATCTATTTGCTAAAGTTAAGGAAGATCTCTTAAGTTAATAGTGACTGAGCAGGCTGGCAGTTGCCATTTCTTAGGTTGGTAAAACTGATCATCATTTTGACACTCTTACTACAACCATATGCAATTGGGTAGGCAATTGTCATGGATGTATCTCTTTCATTTTGGCACACATCCCTAGACTGTGCCCTGCACCATTTTTTGAACTTCAGGCCACTTTCCAACAAGCTTTTTATACCATAACAACTGCATAAATCCAACTTCTATTTGTCAGTTCTTTATTAAAACAATATTACTTCAACATTCAGTCTTGGTCGTAGTTATTAACCTTTTGTTAGATTTATAATCCATATATTTGTACAACCCCAGGTGCATAGTACACAATACTTTTACATCCTGTTTTCCCCAAACTTCCCCTGAAAAATGAGGTGGGCTAAGAGAAAGTAACTGCCCCAAAGTCAGCCAACTAATTTCCATGCCTAAGATAAGACTGGAATTCATAATCTTCTGTCCAGCAGTTTGTTAAAGTGGCTCTGTACTTACTTTACTTGCATTTTTTCAGCTTTCCTTCTACCCCAATATCTTCAGCCTCCTTCTTTCTCCTATGGGAATATGCAGTCTATGAAACTAAAGTATGCTGTTTCCCAGTGTCAGGCCTTCGAGGCACACCAGTTGAAAAACAGACATGATAGTGATTCTGTGAATGCTCTTTGTTAAGAGTAAGATAGAATAGAATCTTAAAAGCTTGTCTAAGATTCTCTCTGCCCCATCTTATACCAAACAAACTAATGTTGAGTTTCCTTCTATCTCAAGCCTGTGTAATTTTTTTCTACCATTCCCCCAATAGTTTCTTACTCCTGCCCACCCCCAACCCAGTATTTCTCATACCTTCCCCAAGGTCAGTCCTAAATTCCTTTATGGCAAGTTAACAATCCACAGGAGGCCACAACTGAATATAAATTGTTACAGATATATTTATTGGTTGTGTAGTCAAGTGGCAGCAGGGAATATGATCAGATCAGCACTTATTGATCATGTGAGCCTGATGAAGTAATGACCCCTGTCCTATCATCCCAGGGCACTCTCTTCCAGCTCCATTCTATTTGTGGAGCTGGAAAATTAGTCTGAAGCATTATACTCTGTATCTTGCAGATCAGCTCTGGGAAATGGTGAATAAAAGCATGAGAATTCAGTTATTTCAAAATAATTACCTTTTGAAGAATGAAACAATATTTTATCATCACATCTGTTGAGACACTTGATTTTGACAGATGGCTTAACCAGCATGGGTGAAGAGCCCTTTCAAAACACTGCATGTCTGCAAAGCCATTGATCAACAGGCTACTACAGATGGTGAGTTTTGCCAGATGGCTAAACCAATGAGTTAGAAACATTTATCAACTGTTCACAAATTTATCAGCACTGGTTTACAATTGTGTAGTTAGCAGCAGATTCAGAAATTGACATGCAAATCAGATTAGCACTATAAGTGGAGAACATAATTGATGACAATAACAGCAAAGCTAATTCTTTTTGAAAGGCCAACATAGTTAAGTCTATATACACAACGATAGTAGATAAGAAAAGTACAATGATACAAATTCAGTTCTCTAAATCTTGGTTTGTGTGACTAAAATGTGAAATATTATTTTATTACAAAAAAAAGGAAAGACATATCAAACTCCTCCAGGTACTTCATAAGCCTGCAGTATTCCATAAGAGCAGTGTGTAAGCATATAAGCTAGCCTTAGCAGCAATATAAAATGTCAATTACATGAAATTAAGTATTGTATTTTTCCAACCTTCTCTTGATCTCCTCTATAAAATTCTCTTGAGGGATATTAACCTAAAAAGCAGATAACAGGCTTGATTAGTGCAACTCATCAAAATAAAATATCTTTACTGAGGAAAATTGAATTGCAAACATGATCTCAGTGGTATTCAAGCAACTCTAGGGAAGATTATTTCAGAGCAACAGTTTCAAATTGACTCCATTAAATATCAACACCAACCTCTTTCCTAGTTACAACCTCCCGAAGTTTCACTACTTTATCATTCAACTCTTGTTCTCCAATGATGATTGCCAGTGGGATTCCTGTTTCTTCACAATACTGTAGTTGTTCCAGTAGTCTGGGATTTTTTTTATATAACATCTCTGCCTGAAAAATGTTGGTAAGAAATGGAAAGATAAATACTGGCAATTTCAGTAATGATTGGCTCCGAAAATTATTTAAGACATTTAGTAAAAAAAACTAAGATATTTTTTATCAAACTGAAGGCTGCATAGAGCAATAGCACTTACAATATATACTGCTCTATAGTGCTTTACAGCACTCTCAGAGCAGCTTACAATGTAAACATATTAGTCTCAACAATCTGGATCCTCATTTTACTGACCTTGGAAGGATGGAAGGCTGATTCATTCTTGAGCTGGTCAGGATCGAACTCGTAATGTGTAGGCAGTTAGCTTGCAGCACTGCATTCTAACCACTACACCACCACAGCTTTTATAACCATCTTACAACTCTGTGTAAGTATTCACCCCTTTTGGATCTTACAAATATGTGCAAATCTTTGTCACTATACAAGAAAACTTTGTGTGAAATGTAATTATAATAATATATAAATAGTCTGGGTGAACAAATGGCAATGTTTCTTTTATTTCATAAATTCAATAGATGATCCGGCAATGTGGAAAAAGTATCAGGTCTCTAGTTCAATCAATACTATTAAAGAAATTGAATAATGAAACAATATATTTTAATATAAACATGTGTATTAATAACAGAATTATATAAATTGGAAGGATGCAAAGAATATGTAGACCCTGTACATTTAAATAATTTTGTGATTGGTATTGGAATTGTTCATTGAAATACTGAACAATGAACTAATGAAAAATGGAATTTTAATATAAATAGAAGTGAAGAGTTAAATAAGGGAAATATGAAGATAAATCAAAGTAATAAAGCAGGTGAGAGAGGAAAGTCAGAAAGAAAATGTCCTTTAATACAAGGATGACATGAAGAAAAGTTAGAATAGAGACAGAAATAAGAGAAAAGGGGAACAACAGTATTCACATTGTTATATAACAATAAAATGTAATAAGAGGGAGGTATAGAAATTGAATGGCAGTATTATCAGGTATGTTTGAATAATATGAAATAATGAAAGATTATAACCTAAATTAAATGTGTATTATTATTATAACATATAAGCTGGATAAATGTAATAACTATGAATAAGAATATTATTATTTGTACTAAAATGTAAAGCTCCCAGGTGTCACACTGTTCACGCAATTATATGTATGTGTAATATAGTCTGAAACACAGTCTTGAAATAGAGAGGATATGGACAATGGTGAATCTCCCCAAAGAAAAGTACTGGATAAAAATAAAGATTCAAAGGGAATAAGAAAGCAAAATCCATTGTCCATTGAAAAGAACATTGATGCTCACCTGAAATTTACCCCCCCAAAAAACCCCAAACGAACAAAAAAACCCCAATAAACAAAACAAAACACCACACCTGGATCAGTCTCCAGAACTGAGAAATAAATGTTCTGTTGATAGATGAGTTAAATATGAAACTTTTGGAACCAAGTGAGTCTTATGCTGGCAGAAACAAAAACTGCTCAGTGTTAAAATTTATAAGGGACTTAGATGAGGAATTAGACTTAGACTGTGAAACTAACTATAGATTACTCTTTCATAATATCTTCATAAATACTCTCCTATAGCAAGAGAGGGTCTTGTGATGCTCTGATGAAGAGCTATGCTGTGATAGTATATTCTACCAGAATATACATGTCAAGCAGGTCTTAGAAAAAGAGCCAGACTGTGTATTCATCAATCTCCACTTACTATTGTGAGAAAACAGAAAAATAATCCTATACTGGATTGGATTGTGCTGATGATATGATATTCTGCGGGAAATATTAACTGGACACATCCATTTGGACAAAAAACCCCAAGAAAGTAATGACATCCCTGCGCATTACATTCCCATAGCAATACTGACAGATTATACCCACCCCACAGAAATATGGGCAAAGTTTTAAGTCAAACTGTTAAAGAAAGGCATTAATTAGCTGATTACATAAAAGACAGTCAAGAACAAGTATTGATGCAAGTTAAAAATTGGAACTTACTGAAATAGAACAAATATTGAAATAATACAATAAAAACATGAATAGAATACTAGCAAGGAAAAGCATTACATGGTCAATTTCTATAAAGGATAAAGGGGAAAATAGAGACAATGGCTTATAGCTGGTTCATTCAAAAAAGAAGTGGTTTTGGCTGATTAAGAGAAAGCTATTCAAATTAATGCAATCAAAGCCCAAATTGAAAAATCATCAAATAATTCAAAGTGCAGATTGTGCGAAGACAAAAGAAACAGTAGCTCATATAGTCATGCAAGAACATTGTAAAACTGATTACAAATAATGACATAATTGCCAAAATGATTCAGTGGAACATCATATATCAATAATGAAAAATTGATGGAAACACAGAGTTAAAAGAAGAAAATGAGCAAGTTAAAATATTGTGGAATTTCCAATTCCAATTGATAAAATATTGGCTCATAACACAGCGCATTTAATTGAGGTTGAAAAAAGAAAGTGTGGGTAATTGATGTACTAATATCAGAAGATAGAATACAAGACAAAGAATTAAATATCAGAAAGCATCAAAATCTGAATATTGAAATATTATGATTATGATGGTCTTAGTAGTAGTTATCCTTGCACTGGGTGTCATGTCAAAAAATGTTGGATAGCACTTAGAAAACCTGCACATTGATAAAAATTTCTATCAATAAATTACAAAAGGCCACACTGCGTTAATTCGCAAATGTATTAACAATATATTATGATATCCTAGGTTCTTGGGAAGAACTCAATATGTACAAAGCCCAACACTAGCTAAAAAACTGCCAGCTGTGATTTCACATTTGTTGTGTATATA
Organism: Myanophis thanlyinensis; assembly: GCA_017656035.1. NCBI lineage: Eukaryota > Metazoa > Chordata > Lepidosauria > Squamata > Homalopsidae > Myanophis > Myanophis thanlyinensis. The sequence continues at coordinate 1,591 of JAEANM010012407.1, read as the reverse complement.
ATTATAGTAATAGATGCCTTGGATGCAATTCTAAAACATCTGGAATACCAGTTGAAAATCATTGGTTATCGCTGATAAAATCACCCTCAGTATATTGTAATTTACAGTCTATGACAATTCCCTTAACATCACATAAAAACATCTGCCCATCCTAGGTCCTCAAAAAGTCGATAGGTAGACAAAAATGCCAAATCCACTCTAAACATATGGCTGACTATGTGACCAACTATAATGTATTAAAGTTATATATTAATGGTGGTTAGAAGCAATATTGCAGGCTAACTCTGCTGATTGTCAGCAGTTCAGTCCTGAAGGGCTCAATATTGACTCAGCCTTCCATTCTTCCGAGGTCAATAAAATAAGGACCCAAATTGTTGGGGACAATATGCTGACTCTGTAGAGAGGACTGTAAAGCATTAAGCAGCAGTATATAAGTCTAAGTGCTATTGCTATATGCCACTAATTCCCAGTGATTCTGGGCTGTTTATAATTGTTAGAAACATTTCAGAAAAAGCAATAGAAAAACCACAAATAAAAGAACAAGATAGAACACTAGAGCAGAAAAAACAAAACTGCTTCCAGGGTCCAAAGAGATGGCCTTAGTAGCAATAGCAATAGCACTTAGACTTATATACCACTTATGGTGCTTTCCAGCCTTCTCTTTACAGAGTCAATCTGGGTCCTCATTTTACCCACCTCGGAAGGATGGAAAGCTGAATCATCCTTGAGCCTGGTGGGATTTGGACTGGCTGACAGCAGAAGTACTGCTGTACTGCACTCTAACTATTGCGCCACTGAGGCTCTTGGAACCTGAAGCACACCAATCCTGCTAGATTGAAGTGGCTAAGCAGATAGTGTGGGATACAGGAAGTCTCTCAAGTAATGTACATTCACTGGCAAAGATATGCAAGCATTCAAAAAATCTGAAAGGGAATGAATAATTTTTCACATAAATATATGCTGTGATTTCAAAAAACTATAGCTTGAGAGTATACACTAATGCAAGTGTAAACAGCTCATGATGAGGCCCACGGAGCTGCCCTGGAAACAGCAAAAGACTGCCCTGTGGTGGCCTTGGCATGGCCCAGGTCAACTGGGCACTGATCTATAACCTGGTTGTGGCCATCCATGCCAGAACGCTGTCAGCCTTAGATCCCTGGAACTGGCAGGGGGCTGCCCCCGCCCTGGCCCATGGCATGTGCACAGTAGACAGCGAGCATGCAGGGCCTAGCGTCCCTGGGGAATATCTTGCCTTGCAGGCTAACTTTGTTTTGAGCGCTTCTCTTTCAACCAGGATACCATGCTGATCCAGCTCTCAAATTGAGTTTGACACCTCTGCACTAGTATAATAACTTCTCAGTATTACCTTAATGCCAGCATTCCATAATTCAGATATTAATTTCATTTTGAATGCAAGGAAACTTTTCTGTGGAGTTGCCACCAATACTTGTGTCTCTGTTGTGCGGATCTTCTTGGCCATCTCAGAGGAAAGAGGAAAAAAGAATCAGCATTATAATTGTCTTAAATTTTTAATTTTATAATCAGGTTTTAATTGGTTGGCCATTAATTTAGTTAATTTTAATTGTGTTTT
>JAEANM010012406.1:0-14826 GCA_017656035.1 Myanophis thanlyinensis | reverse complement strand
TCAGCTCCTCGGAGAACCAGGGAGCCAGCTGGGATCGATGCCGTGTCAGAGGCCGCAAGGGCACGACCTGATCAAGAACCCCGGACGCCACCCTCTCCCAGGTGGCGACCAAGTCTCCGACCGGATCGTGTGTAAGTGCCTCTGGGAACGGCCCAAGCTCCGTCAGGAACCTATCAGGGTCCATCAGGCGCCTGGGGCGGAACCATTTGGTTGGCTCCGCCTCCCTGCGGTGGGGGGGTGGATCGGAAGTCCAACCTAAGGAGTGATCCGACCATGACAGGGGTTCAATATTAAAAACTATTCTATGAAAATGAATGTCTGTGGAGCCCCTGTTGAGTTCTTCTTGCACATAATGAAGTATAATTTGGTATGGGCAATAGTAGGTTTTAGCTGTGTTTTTAACATATATATTAGATTTATTGTACACCACCAAGTGTCTTCTTGGAGTAGAATGGCCTTTAAAAAAGCAAATAATAACAACAATAATTCAGATGTTGCCTTGACAACCACCTCTCCCTGGATGGATGGAATCTAATGTCTTTTCATTGGAATCATTGTTTATTATACTTTGAGCTAATGTCATCATTTTCCTTGGGAGAATAAGTATACCAGTTAAACTGGTTCCCATTCAGAAAAGTCCTGATCTGCATATGGAAGGTGCTGTATCCAATTCCAATGTAAATTACTGATGGTGCTTTAGGAAATATGCTATATAGACTGGGCGAGTACATCTTATTAAGTCAAAACCAAACAAAACATGTATCACACCTTGTCACAGAAATAAATTAGCACATTTTAAGACTATGCAAGTTTTGTTACAAAATTCAAATGGTAAATTCTTTTCCATACCAAGCCAATTTAATTTGTTTCATTTTAGGTATTTTTATTAAAGATAATGAATTATTTCCATGATCCCTTGGGACACTGATTTATGCAAGAATGCATAATAACCTCCCGTGAATTTGATTAGCAATATGAGTACATATAATGAATTAAATATACAAAAAAAATATTTACTCACATATTTAGGTACAAAGGAGAAATATGCTTGCTTTCTGGTAACACGTAATCAGATTTTGCTTCTCAGTAGAATTTAAATCACAGGATACCACAATTTGATAATCATATAATTTCTCCACTAATTTCTAGCACTTCAAAAAAACAGCTGTATAATAAAAACATTAACATGTAATTGCAAATGTTCTTTACACTATCTCACTACGATCAAACCCAAAGTGATTAAAAAACAGCCTCCTCACCTAGATCAAAAGCAAAAGGATCCACTAATCTGCCTCAAATTACATTATTTACAACAGGGGTGTCAAACTCGATTTCACTGAGGGCCAGATCAGCGCTGTGTTTGACCTCGGGAGGGCCGGGGAGCATGGCCAGGGTGGGTGTGGGTGTAGCCAGCTCATCACTCATGTTGGCGCCTATAGTGGCCTGACTGCTCTGCCAGCAAAAGTGGGCTCCTGAGCTCTGTTTTCTGCTACGATAACCTCTTGCAACCCTCTGCCAGTGAAAACGAAGTTCCATTTTCACTGGCAGAGGCATTGCGGGCTGATCATTTGCTGTTTACAAGGCAGCCCTGCAATCCGGATCTGGCCCGCGGGCCTTCAATTTGACATCCCTGGCTTACAAGCATAGCTAAAACTCTCTACGGCTAGAATTGTAAGATTTTTTTTACAGAAACATGTTTATCAGAGCTCTTCTATATTCAGAAAAAGAAACTTATTCAACATTCTAGGTTGATTCTGGAAAAGCAGTTCCTCCTTCATATTTTAACAGTCTGTCAAAATCTTTCCCCAAACATACTTCAATGCAATATATTTCAGGGTAATGAATGATGGCTTCCTTTATCATTTTCCATATTTTCAGTATTGTCATGAATCACTGCCTTGAACACAAGAGTGGGACACCTGGGCATGTGGGACACCTAACATTCAAGATAATCACAAGCTGTGTCTTTTAAAGATTCTGGAGTGATCAGTATTAATAAGGTTACAACTTCTTAATGGATTTCAAGGCCTCCACAATGCAATCTGACCCATCCTGGTCAATTTTACCCCTTTCTCTCCTTTACGTTATAGGCTTTCTTTCATTGCAGAAAAAGTGCAGAACTGGGTAGGAAGGAGTTAACCACATCAGTTACACAAACTGACCACCCAATCTGCCTCTATTACATGGAAGAACAAAAAGAAAAGGAAGGCCCTAAGTATGCCTCAGTAGAAACTAAATGGGTTGTTGATTGCAAAGTTCTGATCAAAACCTGGAGCCATTGTTTTGTGCTACTAGAACTAGGGTGCTAAACATCTCTGTGAAGGGGTAGGCAACTATTTCCCAAGGCTTTCAAATATGACTAGCATATCTAAATCCTCACCAGAGCTCACTTTCTGAAAAATGTCAGGCCGATGGGAAGCAATCATTTTTAGATTGTTAGAAATTCTAAATTTAAAAAAAACCCTCTCACACTTGGAGTTATATAATTAAACTGAGCAAAAATTCTGAGATCTAGTAAACTAGCATTTGGGGAAGGATTTAATTAAAGCTCTCTGTTAAGTAGAGTAGAATTCCCTGCAGTTCTACTTTAAAAAGAAAAGAAACACAGTCTATGGAGATTCTCAATCATCCAGTCATGGTTGTCCCAAAGATGCTTTCCAAAAGGCAAGTAGACTTTCTTAGTTTCTCCTTGAAAAAATTTCACTTCTTGTCCAAAAAGCTTTGTCAAAACTGAAAACTGGTTCATGGATGAGAAACAAAATATTTTCAAAGAAAATAACAAAGAAAATCTAGTTGCCTTTTGAAAAGCACCTTTGAGACAAAAGAAAGACATGTTAATAGGTACAAAAACCTCAGCAGTCTCTTTTTTTATCAGTTCTGTTGAGTTTGGAAAGTTATGTAATGACCGTTTCAAAGTTACCACAGTATCGAAAACAAGTGATTTATGACTTTTTTTTACATGGTTGCAGTATCAAAATTCAGGCACTTGGCACCTGACTCATATTTATGACGGTTACAGTGTCCTGGGGTCATGAGATTTACCTTTTACAAACTTCTGACAAGCTAAGTTAATGGGGAAGCCAGATTCACTTAATAGTCATGTTACTAACTTAACAACTGCAGTGATTCACTTAACAACCATGGCAAGAAAGGTTATAGAATGGGGCAGAACTCAGTTAACTCAGTTTCGCTTAGCAACAAAAATTTTGGGCTCAATTGTGGTTGTAAGTCAAGTCAAGGGCTAGACGTAATTGATAAATGCAGTCAGCCCAACTTGTTTTCACAGTATTGTACAAGCAACAGCTCTTCAGAAGAGTTATTCGGCTGTTTTGCATACCCATCTTAAAGGAACAGCAGAACTATAGAAGGAACAGAATAACAGAGCTGGAAGAGACCTTGGAGGTCTTCTAGTCCAACCCCCTGCTCAGGCATTTTTGGGTTGTCAAATCTCTTTTTTAAAACTTCCAGTGTTGAAACATTCACAACTTCTGGAGGCAAGTTGTTCCACTGATTAATTGTTCTCACTGTCAGGAAATTTATTCTTAGTTCTAAATTTCTCTCCTTGATTAATTTCCATCCACTGTTTCTTGTCCTGCCTTCAGGTGCTTTGGAGAACAGGTTGACTCCCTCTTCTTTGTGACAACCCCTGAGATATTGGAACAATCATGTCACCCCAGTCCTTTTTTTTTTTCATTAAAATAAAAGGCTGAGGTTACAGCTTTGCCGGTAATCAAATCAAGAATGAACAGGATAAGAAGGAAGGATACTAGTAGCAAATCTGCCACTCAACTGAAGTAGGATAGATTGCAAGCCAGACTATGTTATCCAGTTTCATTTTCCATGCTTATCTACATAGCAATTCTTCTGTTGGCATTATAGGTAAACAGGGTGGATAAAAATCAATGACTTTTTTTAAAAAATAGATTTTTTTATTTAAATCAGATTTTTTTTCTTTAAATCGGATTTTTTTAAATTTTATCAAATTTATTTTAATACCATGCTTTTGAAGTAAAAATCTATCTAAATACACTTTTCTATTTAAGATACATTTAAGTTTATTCAGCATGAAATGGAGCTTAGTTATGTAGCATGAGGCTGTATATTCTGCACTATTAGGACTGTTGGTGAGTCAACAGCAGGTCAGAGGAAAAGCCGCTGCAGGACAGAGATGACAGTTGCTCTTTAAAAATTACGATTTAAATCGAGTTGATTTAAATCAAGCCTTTTTACTAGTGATTTAAATCATGATTTAATTAAGTCATCCTGCAGGTAAAACAATACTTTCATGACAGAACACTTTAAAAATAAGTGGGGTATTTTCATGTTTTGCAGACTGTGGATGAGTTCTTAAATTTCCCACCAAGGTTATCTGGCTCTTAATATTTTGTTTTCCTTTTCATATCACAAACAATCCACATTATCTTTTTTTAACTGCAGCAATAAAACACATACGTTCCCATACGACTTCTGCAGAGACTCCACAAAACAGTTCATTTGAACAAATCAGACATTGCTATAATAGTAGAATCATACCTTATTGATATCTATCCTGTAAAACAATGGCTATGTTTTTTTAAAAATACAGTGTATAGATTCCATCTTACCACCATTATTGGCATTAACAGAAGTTCTAAAATAGAATTTAATATTAATCTTAGTCTACACAAGTGAAGTATTTTGAAGATAAATTCAATAATAAATTGAATAACAGAATATTTAAACTATAATTCAATAGCTGAACCATGGAGCATTGCTTTCTAAAATGTTCTGTCATTTCTAAACTGGCTTGAGGGTCAGTTATTCAAGCAATTTCCATTTGAAATAATATAATGATACGAAGTGCAGAAAAAAAATCAGTATTTTTTAAAAGCAATGTCCATTAGGCCATCTTTAAGATTGCTATTTCTATTAATGAACGATTGAGTACATCTGTCATCCAGGAATATACAGCAGTATTTTACAAGCCAATGGGTTTTATATATAGTCACTGTTAATAACTACTTTGAAAGTACATTATGTGGTACGCCACTCTAAGTCAATATGTTCGTGGTAAAGGTTAGCCGTCAAGTAATAAAATAAAGATTGTTCGGCAGAATTTTTATTTTTTAATGCACTATAAAGAGTTCCTTGAACTGAGTTCCTAAATTCCTTCAAAATGGAAGATGCTTTTAAAAACAATTATACTACAGAATTAAAATAAGGTCATTTTAACCACATTTAAGGAAATAAACCGACAAATTCTCTCTGTTCTGCCTAAAAACAAACAATTTAATATTGTATTTACATTTCAGTTTACTATGTATTTCCCAGGGAAGTTTGTTTTTCTTGTTCTCTTTTTTCATATATTAAATTTAATTGTATTGGTTTTATACTTTTCTTAATATGTTTTAATTGTTTTTTAATTTTTAAATTGCTGTAAGCCGGCCAGAGTCATGCAGTTGTGATGGACAGCTATGTAAATTGAACTAAATAAATAAATTAAATAATAATACTGTATTTATTACCTGGCAAGCTTTATAGCTAGTAGAATTCAAATTGTCCAGAATTATTATTATTTTTGCTTAATAAAGCCTCTGTTACCAAAAAAGAAAAATATTAGAAATGTTGCTTTGTGTATTATTTCTTATAAGCAACCAATTGGGTGACTTTGGGCCAGTTACTCTCTCTCAGCCCAATCCACCTCATAAGATTGTTGTTCTGAGGAAAATAGGAGAGAATATAATGAATATCTGACACCTTGAGTTACTTATATAACAATAAAGCTAGGATTTTAAAAAATATTTTTAAAAACCTAAACCAGAAGATAACCATAGTTCTATTGATATCCATAAGATTTGCCACACATTCAATTTTATTTCCAATCACTAAACAACTGCTCTCCAATTGATCACCTGATCATCTTTTACAATAACTAATTTTTGTCAGTAATACAGATACTGGCCATGCAAACTGGGCATTTGGAATAATGTACTTCAGCACTTGGACAATCTACCCAAAATGGAGAATTTGGGAAAGGTTGTACTAGAGATCTCATAATATAAGTTTGGGGAAAAAATAATATATTATATTATATTAAATCCACACAGCAATTTCATTCAATACTGAAGTAATTTCTACATGATATCAGCTGCATTTATTCTCTTCTTTGACTTGAACTAAGAAAGCAAAAACATTTGTAAGACTGTATAACCAGCTTGACACCGATAAATTTACAAATGCTAAATCTCTTCCCAACTATTGAGATACTCTATTATATAAGAAATTATTTATAATCTTTTGTATTTCCCGCACTAGAACCTGCACCATAGCCATTACAGTAAATTTAAACTAAAAATGCTGAATAATGGAATTGAAGTAATGGAGATGCTTTATAAAACAAATCAATTTGACATTATTTCCAGTTTTAAACTGATTTCCAGATGGCTCACTTTTAAGCACTGACAAATAGCTTCTCAATAAAACAACCATTAATCTGAAACATGAAACAGATTTTTTTAGACCAATCCTCTGAAAGTCTAAAAACTGCATAAATTACATTAAGTGCAGAACATCATACTTACCTGAATCCTATTTACTAAATTACATCAAGAGACAAAATATAATCATAGTGAATTGATTATAAATTATGAAATCATTATGTTGCATTTCCCTCTTGATGTAATTTTGTAAATGTGACTTTATGTAAATATGACAGTATCTTCCACAGGTAAATGCAATTTACATTTAATTTTCTTTGCCTTTAGAAGAAAACCCAGAAATAGTACACCTTTCATTTTGTAATCAAAGCAGAATTTTTTTATAAGCTTAAAAAAAAAAGCCAGACTCATAGCATCAAAACGGACTTTGGATGTCTTCTAATTCAACTTTCTTCACAGTACACGAATCCTCATCACCATTCAGACAAATGACAATCCAGTCCAGTAATGGAGGACCCACAACTTCACAAGGCAGGCTTTTCCACTGTTTAACACTTCCCACAATCAGAAAATTCTTCATTTCAAGTTTGGCATTCCCTCTATAAAAGATCTAACCACTGATGTTTGCCTTACTTTCAGGTGATGGAGAGCCATAAACCCTGCCCTGTGATATTTCGTTCCATATTGGTAGAGTGCTATCAAGTTTTTCTTAGTAAGCAAAGACTTAGTAAGTCTCCCTTCCATTCCAGGTTTAATTTAAAATTAGTTAATTTGTGCCTTCTGGGGTCATCATCTCAGAGATATTTCTTTACCAGGTTCCCCAATGCTTTAAACAGTGACAGGGCTTCTAATGTACTGCTGTATTCAAAGTTGAGATACAGAGATGCCTTCATACTGAATGCAAAGTTCTGGTTTGACTTTGAAACTAAAAACATGTTCTGAAGTATCAAATGGAAATACCAGATATGGAGTTTGTATCCAGTATATGGAGTACCACATATATTAACAGTATTAAGATTTTTAAATAATCTCATACTAAGTTTTCAAAGTATTTATTTAACTACATTTATTTTATTTTAATAATTGGTACTTGAACAATAGGGAAACAAACTGAATCCACAATAGATATATTTATACAGTAATTCTATGCTTTTGGAGGTACTTCTAGGACAATTAGCCATATGAAAAATGGCAGTGCAATTATTTGGCTACATCCACCAATGCAAATGTGTCCAGTCAGTAATGTCTTATAAATGGGGATGGGGAAGACCAAGTTTCTACCCTACAAACCTCTTCTATTGATGCCTGCGTAGCCCAAGCCTCTGTGTGGCAGCCCTTCGTGTTGAGTGGACCATCACCCCTTGTGGCAGTGCCAGGGCCTGCATTTCATACGCCTTTGTTATATAAGCTCTGAGCCACCTGCCAATTGTCAAAGGGGTAATCCTTTTGCCTATGGTGGAAAGCTGAAAGGGCACAAAAAGGGATTCTGTTTTTCTAGTGACAGCTGTCCTTATATAGATGCGGAGAGCCATCTGAACATCTAGTGTGTGCCACTTACGTTCCAATTCTCAGGTTGGTTTGGGACAGAAATCTGGTAAGATCAACTCCTCTGCTCAGTGAAACCAGGAGTTGATTTTGGGGATGAACGACAGATCCAACCTTAACACCACCGTTAGGCTGGAATAAGCATAGGTCTTCCCTAACTGATAGAGCAGATAGCTCTGAAATACTGTACGTCTGGCTGAGGCAACTGTCTCTAAAAAACTACCTTAAGAGTACTTAAGTACCTCAGCCCTGCAGTCCCCAAAAGTTCAAATGGCTCCTTGGTTAATTCCCAAGTAGGGAATCTATGTACCGTCTGTGGGCATAAGTTGGTGGCCTCATTAAGAAAATTGTGTAAAACCAGATGCTGTGCAATTGACTCAATGCTGCCACATGACAGCACTGAGGTTAAGGCTGCCACCTCACCTGCCTGTGCAAGGTGCTTGGTGATAATCCCTTCTCTAACCCAGCCTGTAAAAATTCCAGGATCTGAGCAATTGAAACTGTCAGCAGCAAAATGGATGCCCTGGAGCACCATGCACAAAATGTCTTCCATATATGATCATAAATCCGATTTATTGAGGGCCTTCGAGAGGCCTGAATAGTCTTGATGACCTGGGTAGAAAAGCTCCCTAGCGCTAATGCCCTGCGTTCAAGTGCCAGACAGTCAGTTGCAGGTATTGGGGGTTTGGATGTAGAAGTTCTCCCTGAGAGAGGACGATCCTCTCTGGAGGAATCTGCCAAGGCCTGGCCACTGACAAGCCGACCAGGTCAGCAAACCAGGGTCTCCGCAGCAAACCAGAGTCTGACCTGCTTGCCCTTTGGGCCTCTTGATCCTTCTGTTGTCTTGCAATCTCCTTATCTAACGCCTTTTGACACCTTCTTGCATCTGCCTCCTCTGCCCTGGTGGGCTTCTTGGTGTTCATGGCTTTCACCTTTATCTTTGCAGGAGCTCCAGCTTGCACTTGGGTGGCACTGTCTTTGAACCCTGATCATTTGGGGACAGTGTGTTTGTGCTCACACTCACATTTGCAGAGGTCTCCTCCATTCTGCGTGAGTCTACGTTGCAGGTAAGTAGACTGTCCAACAGGACTTTTGCTGCTGAAAGACACAACTGCTGTAATGAGCGGATAAGTATTGGCAGACCCACCTCCCCAGAAGCCCTGCTACCTGGGCCCTTACTTCACAATCAAGAGTATGCACCAGATAACCGGGCAGTGACTATATTTATTTAAAAGCTTTGTGGCCTTGAATTTAAGGTGAAAGCATAAATATTTTTGAAGCCTCAATGTCACCAGCAATTTGGGAAGAGAAGATCTCATCACTGCTGTTCAGGTCATAACTGTTAACCATTTTGAACTGGACTACACCACTTGCCTTCCATAATGTATAGCATGAATATCTAATAATAGGCAGGAAAAGGGAAGGCCCTATTAGTAATATTTATTCATTTATTTATTTAATTTATTAATCAAATTTCTATGGCCACCCATCTCATGAAAAATGACTTTGGATAACTCACAACTAGATTTTAAAAAAATCACATATATACACAATCATTATAAAATCAGTATTAAAAGTTAAATATATACAAATGCCAGGCAGTGAAATTATGGTATCCACCTCAGTGAAAGAGCCATTTACCCATATCTCCATTCTCTGGGAGTTCTGGGCCTTGTGATATAGCCTGGATAACTTCCGGAATATCAGGAGGGATACAGCTAATCTAATTGGGGAAGGGGAGAATGGGGATGGATTTACAGGTGGGCACCATAGCAGAGAAGTCCTTGTTCCCAGGACCTACTAGGTGTCAATCCCTAGCAGATGAAATCTGAAGGATGCCCTCTTAGCCAGCTCTAATGGGCTGGACAGATACAATTGGAAAGAGGCAGTCCCTCAAATAATGTGGTCCCATACAATGAATGGTTTTAAAGGTTAAAAGCAACCCCTTGAATTGGAGATAGAAGCAAACTGGCAACCAGTACAACCAGCAAACTGGCAACCAGCAAAGGTATAACATGATCTATTCTAGGAGAACACATAACAGTCTGCACTAGTGTATTCTATAACAACTGAAGCTTGCAGATACTCTTCAGGGGCGGCTCCATGTGACCATGATCAGAACCTGCCGCTGCAAAAACAGACACAATTTGTGCACATACGAAGTTGTGCAAAGGCACTTCTAGCTACAGTCATCACTTGCTCTTCAAGCAGGAATTGAGGCTCTAGGAGGACCCCCCAATTGTACATCTTCTGGGGTAGTGCCACCCCATCCAGTACCAAAGACATTATAGTCCTGAAAGCATAGGCTCCAAAATAGTCAATCAATCTGGCCAGAGTTCAGCGAAAGCCTGGTATCGTCCATCCAGATCCTCACAGCTTCTAGACACTAGAATGAAGACGTTTATGGCATAACTTAATTCATGTAATATTTTCCATGGAGTTCACACTTATTTTTCTAGTCTTCACCAACAAGGAGGAAGCACTGTTTACAAATAACAGTACCTCTCTTTTCTGTAAATATACGGGGACCATTACATAAAGGTAATTATTAAGTGAGAAAAAAACATATTTATTTTAGATAAATATTGTAAGAGATAGGTTGAGTAAATCTACTATACGTGAAATAAAACTTCAGCATTGTTCAAATTATAAAATTGGTGCAGTCACATGATGTTTAACTTAATTAACTGCTGGAAGTCTCAGTCTCAACTGCTGTCATAAATTGAGGATATTTATTAAAATAAGATTAGAATGTACAAAGAACTACTAAGTCACACCACAGGCCCATTTAGTTCAGCATTCTTTGTATGTAGCATGTGATTAGAAGAATTCAATAAACTCACTAACATGAACTGGAAAGTAACTGTTTCTCTTTCATTGTTGAATCCTAATAATCAATACTTAAGAGTAAATGGTAGTAAATGACCATCAATATTAGTAGTTACTTATAACCTTTCATGAATAGGGCATTGGTCCTACCTGATACGCTCCTTCTGGTTGTGCTGAGCAGAGTATCCAATGACTGGGTGATGACTTCTGTTCTGATCACGTGACTGAGTCGATCAAACTGAAGACACATCTCTTGTTGTCCCAGTGTTTTCGGCGAAGAACCTTGATCGACAGCTAGAGCCTCTGCGAAAAAAAATGCCTCTTGCCTCCCTAGCAATTACCTAATCTGACAACAGGAGGGTATTGGATTCTCTTCTCAGCACAACGAGAAGGAGCGTATCAGGTAGGACCAACGCCCTTTCTCTGTTGTGATAGCAGAGAATCCAATGAATTCTCTACCAAAGCTGATAGTCCCAGGGTGGGCACAACTTCCATAGCTAGGAGACCTCAGATGAACACACCTGCTGCAAGACCCTACGCCCAAAGGCGGCATCCACAGAGGCAAAGGAATCCAGATGATAATAAACAGATAAGGGGAAGACCACGTGGCCACCCTGCATACTTCCTCTATAGAGACCTGCTTGGACCAGGCCGCAGTAGTAGCGGCACTCCGAGTGGAGTGAGCTGTGATGTGACCAGGCACCTGCAAACTCTGAGCCTCATACGTTTTAGCAATACAGGCCCTGATCCATCTCCCGATGACAGCAGAAGAAGCTTTAGAACCCAGAGGCCGGATAAAAATTTACAACAGGTCTCAGTTCCCCTAAATGATGAAGTTCTCTTCAGTGCCCTACAAACGTCCCACTTATGCCACTCCCTCTCCCTGGGGTGTCCTGGTCAAGGACAAAAATTGGGAAGTGATAATTCCTGCGCCCTGTGAACCACAAGCTGACCTTTGGTAAAAAGCTAGGATCTAACTTGAGCACCAATTAGGGTGAAAGATACATAGGTCTTCTCATACTGATAGAGCCACCAACTTGGAAATGCAGTGCGCCGAAGACCAAAAAGGACACCTTCAAAGAGACATAGCAGAGAGTAGACATGCAAAGAGGCTCAAAGGGACCTGTAATAAGAGCCTTGAGAACCTTAACTAAATCCCACTAACCTGCCTATCCTCAGATAGAAACACTTGACCATCAATGATTGCTCCCAAATGTTGCAAATGCGTGGTTGGGAGTAAATGGCTCTTAGAAATATTAACAAGGTACCCATGAGCTTGCAGGGTCGATACCGTTATCCTAACATCCTCTAGGGCCTGTACCTGGGCGCTACACTGAATGAGGATGTCATCTAAATAGCCCTGGATGCGGATAGGCAAGGAGCGAAGATGAGCCAATAGTGCCGACAGGATCTTGGTAAAGACCCTGGGGCAGAAGACAATCCAAATGGAAGGGCAGCATATTGAAAATGCCAGCCTTTATAGGAAAAATGAAGGAAGCGTCTATGGGCAGACAAAATAGGGACATGGAGATATGCTTCAGACAGGTTAGTAGAAGGCAGGAAGTCGCCCTTCCTGACACAGTCCAAAATGGAATGAAGAGAGTGCATCTTAAAATGCCTATATTTTCTTTGAACATTGAGACTCTTCAGGTCAAGAATTGCTCTCCAGCCACCCAAGGCCTTTGGTACAAGAAACAAAAGCCTTTACCCCTTTGGTAGGTAGCCACCCGTTGAATGGCCTTGATGTCTAGTAAGTGTTGAATAGCATGCTACATGAGTAGTCACCTGGCTGGGTTCCAGCTGATGGAGCACGCTATAAAGCATCTCAGGGGCATAGAGAGAAACTTCAAGTCCATATCTGATGGTATTAATGACCCACCTGTCTGAAACAGTCTCGTCCCACCGGTCAGCAAATAAAGAGAGATGCCCACCGATGGGAACCTCGAGGAGGGAGGTTACTTGGCTGTTCTGAAGGGGTGACCTCCAGCACCACAAAAGGGATATCTGGCCTGCAGGGATGGCTAGTATCTGTCCCTATAAGAGTCCTGGGGACAGTCTGTACAGCAAGAGAACTGTCTCTGCTGTGAAACAGATACCGGGGGAGGTGCTTGGAAGGAAGGCCTTTGCTGGTATGGGCAGTATCTACGACCAGGCCATTTGGCCTATGAGGGCAAGATACTTCTCTTCTCCCTGGTCTCTGTTAATAATGGGTCAATGGTCTCTCCAAACAATCTCTCTCCGCCAACAGGAGTGGAAGTGAGTCGCCACTTAGCCTTTGTTTTGGCATGCCAATTTCTGAGCCAAAGAAAGCGTCTCAACGTAACAGAAGATCCAATGGCACAAGATGCGAACCAAATAGCATTGAGTGGCATCTGCAGAAAATTGGGTGGCAGTGATGATCTTATTGACATCCTGCTGAAGCCTGACATCCTCCACCGAGAGCCTATCTTGCAGTTGGCGAAGCCACATTAGAGTTGTCTGATTTAAAAATGTGGCAGCGGTGGCAGTTCTGATAGACCAGGCAGAGGCCTAATGTGAATGGCGGAGGACCATCTCAGCCCAACTATCCTCTGGCTTAAGGGCTTCTGCATGGTCCCCTGAAGAGGTGGATGGGGATATCAGGGCTGCCACAGAGTCCTCGACCAAGAGTAGCTGCAGGAGATCTGACAATTGTCGCTCAGGCTGATAAAACCTCCTCTAGTTGGAGTTTGGGGCCAATTGAGATCCAGGCTTCAGCCACTGCTTCTTTGTATTGTCTATCACCACCTGGGGTTAGGACCTCATCATTGTGTACTACAGGTGTAGAGTACAAAGGGTTTTTACTGTGATTGGAGGAAGGAGCAACCTCCAAAGTGGGAGGATGATCCTCCAAATCAGCAGTGGTCTTAGCCTTGTAGAGTAACAATTGGAATAGGCTGGGGGGAAACAACCCAACCGCAGAAGCAGTATCCAGAAGCGAAGATTCATCCTCGGAAATATTGACTCCTCCGAGGTCCCCATCCTCAGATCCAGAGGCCCAGCTTTGGTCAGATGAACTATGGGACCCAGGCTGCTATAGTTCCAAACCTGGTGATTCCCAGGGGCACTGGTCACAAGATAGGGTAGGCTGGAAGGAGGTTAAATCTTGGGTCTGGGCCTGCTGAAGGCTAGCAAAGCGCTGTGTAATGGCAGAAACCAAAGAAGACTTGAGGTCTGACACAATCTCCAACAAATCCCCCTTCCCTTGTAACCCTGCAGCCGTAGGCATGAATGAGGCTGATACAACTCGTGGCAAGGAAGATGATCATGAAACTTCTCTTGCATGGTCCAGGGAAAAACTAGCTTGAACGGGGTCCTTGACCAGATTGGGAATGGAGGAGGGGGAAGGGAGCAACCCTGGATTGGTAGCTCTGCTTCTCTCAGCCTTTTAAAATTCTTTTTCAATGTTTTTTTGATGCCTGGGGGTGATTTTCTCCTCAGAGCTGCATGTCTTGTGAAGGGCTTTGGCCCTGATCTTAGTTGAGGCCGTTCTGGCTGCAGATTTAGGGAGAGACCTCCTGTCCATGGAGGAATGGCCAGAGGTGGACAGCCCCTGGACTGCATTGTCCTTGTTTGCCCCTAAGGGCTGAGGCTCATCCCCCATGAGGGTAAACTTGTAAAAACTCAGAGTAAATAACAAGAGTCAGGTGCAATTATGTGCACAAAAAAGGCCCCAGTAAGCCTTAGAAGAGTTGCACTGTGGCAAAAGGCCAAATGTTAGAGCTCTGCTGCCAACAAATAACAATGTTGTAGTTCACAGGCAGCAAATTCAATAGAGGCAGAACATTGAAGGAAAAAGAACAGGAAAATCTGCCTGGAAACAGGGTAGATGCAGCTCAACCAATCAGAAAACAGGGTGGAGGCAAAAATCTGCCTGGAAACAGATGAGGTGCAACCCAACCTATCAAAAAAATGGTAGAGCAAAAGGATAGCAGAGAAACCTGCCTGGCAACAGAGCAGGAAGCTGGCCAATTAGAGAGAAGAAGGGAAGGAAAAACTATTTATTTATTTATTTATT
>JAEANM010012405.1:0-14827 GCA_017656035.1 Myanophis thanlyinensis | reverse complement strand
GAGACCCAGCTGGTCTTCGGGCCTCCGCTGTACATGCGCACGATTGCAGCAGGAAATCCAGCTGGTTTTTGGAGCTCCCCTGCGCATGCACATGTGATTGCTCATGTGCACGTGCCTGCGTGTAATGTGCACACACTGCACATGCAAAAGCTGTATGTTATGTGCAGATGGTGCAGTTGCACATGCAGCGCACATGGAGGAGCCACATGCAGGTGCAGATGGCATGCACAAAGCACATACTTTTCAGCACTTCAGTAAGTAAAATGATATTCCTTTTTTAAAAAATCACCGCATATATTCTAAGAGGATCATTTTTATTCATGATTTTATTAAACTTCAATGCAGCCCATCTCACCAATCAACTCTTTTTGACTAGTTAACACTGGAACAGTACTTAGCATTTATCCACTAGCCATGAGTCCTGACTATCAGAAAATGTAAGTTGCCATCATGTTGAACTAGATTACATTGTCACACTCAGATTGCTTTCTTTCCAAAAAGATGGAAGTAACCTGTCACAGATTTCTTCCAGGATGTTCCCCAGCCCATCCCCAAGTCCAAGTCTGGTCTACATGCCTGAAGATCCTCTCCTTCAAATATTTGAATTGCAGTTATATTTGACCACACTGCAAAAAAATATTTTGAATAATTATTTTTTCCCAACTCTGTCCATTCAGTTGTAAGTTGTCCTTATTTGTACTGTACTGAACCCGTTCCCATTGCAAAGATATCAAAACATGATGCAACAAGGAATTTCTTCTACAGCTGGCTTGCCACAAGCCTGAGGTTGTTTTGGAGTTGGAGGGAAGTGTCAAGGTCACCTAGCTCTGTGTCTCAGAGGACTAGAACCTGGATTTTCTCACACAACCCAGCACTTTACCACCTACATGGCAAACCTATGACATGCGTGCCCAAGTTGGCACACAGAGACATATCTGCGGGCATGCCAGCAGTTGCCCCAACTCAGACTGTGCATGCGTGCATGTATGAATCCTGCGCAACTGCGCATGTGACTCCTGTGCAAATGCACATGTGCATGCAAGATCACGTGATTCATGTGACTGCACATGCGCTAAAATGCCGTATCATGCGCAACTGCACGTGTGCAAAATGCCATGAGTAGCATGCAACTGCACATGTGCTAAAACATGCTAGTAGTGTGTGACTGCATGCGCTAAACCACACATAGCATGACTGCACGTTAAAAATGCCACATGTGAATCATGCATGCGTCATCATGCAAGACTCCTGTGTGATTGCGCATGTGGTACAACTGCATATGCACAAGACGCCACACCCTCACATTCAGCACAGTGCTGAAAAGGTTTGCCACCACTGTCCTACATCACGCTGGCTTGTAGTCAATTTGAACATATAAATAAGATCTTAAGCATAATACTATGTACGTTTGATCAAAATTAAGTGCTATTGAATATAGCAAACATAAAGTTTTAATACTAGGATTTTACTTGTTTTGGCTTGCTATATAACTTTTCAGTTCTTCAGACATGTTCAGACATAAGGCTTTAACATGTCTATGCCTCAAAAAGACAGTATCAGCAAAATGCCACTTGTACCATCATTTTAGTTAAAAATCAAATACAACTCTGCTGCTAAGAAGTTATGAATTGGAATGTTCTAGAGAAGTCTCCACTTGAATGTGTGTTGACAGGAACATTTAAAACTACGTACATACAATGTATGCAGCTTATCAAGGGAAGCTGTTAATAATAACACCTATTGTGTTCAAAGTATCACAAGTTCTGAAAAATAAGTAACATCAAGAGAAGAGAACATATGATGGCTTTTGATTAACCAATAAAATGCTTATCAAATTACATTTTAAAAAAAGTGATTGTGGGCAGGTATGTGTGCTTATCAGCTTTTGCTGGTGATGGTTGTAATCTGTATGACCTTCAGGGGAAAAAGGTATAAAACCAAAATAGGGTTGCCAAATCTGTGTGCACCAGTGGACAAGTTTGGTTTTTGCAGCTCCTAGATCTCAGGGTGGAAAATGGCAACTTTAAACGAAAAGAAGACCTGCAGCCAAAGAATGGAAAATTTCCAACGTTTTTTATGGAATCCAGACACAGGACAGTTAATGGGAAGAACTTTGATTAACTGGGGTATGTGGTAACAGACTTTTTTTTTAAAGTCAGATTTTAGAACTTTTGGAACTTGTTCCAAGACCAAAAAGTAGTACTGAAAGCTGCTTTACAGAACATTGAAGTCAATTACTAAAATATTACTTATTAGTATTATTAATGGTAATTATTAAAGAACAAGTCTCTGTCCATGCTATCCAATTGATATAAATTGCTTATAAAAAGCAATAGAATTGGGATGATTCCAGATCTCCCCAATCAATCAGACTGGCTTTTAAATCTACTTTAATTATAAATGCTTTGAACTTATGTTGTAAGGGCCAAGGTGAGGACCCACTGTATCATCAGCTCTGTTCTATTGGATTTCCAGCTTGTCGTCTTTCAGTCTTTATCTCAGAAATTCCCTGGCTGCTCATTTTGGAAAGAAAACTCTTAATACATTTTAGGGCCCCAAATACCCACAGAAACTACACAGCTGTTTCCTTGGAGATGAGGCAACTGGCTTTGTAAAACCTGAACAGAATGAAATATTACTCCAAAAGGGCTGAGAATGCAAAGAAACACATCAATTTTTTCTTTTGTCTATTTGGAAATATGTACTAGGAATGCAAGCAGTATGTGCACATGCATATGTAAGGAAAAGCTAATTAAGAATGTGTCAAATTTAGAACGGCTGATCTAACTTTAAATATAGCTTGCATAGTATTAAAATATTTTTGTGCTTGTTTCTAGTTGCTTAGTGCTGTCCTTTTAACTTCCAATTAGTCAAATTTCTTTTGGTTTGAGAAGCCTCAGCAGGTTACTGGGCACTATTTGATAATGTACTAATATGTAGATAAACATTTATGCACTTTATTACTAGAATTTATTTTCCCCCTTTAGAATTCAACAGCTGTCACATTTTAAAATGTATTAATTTCTAGAGTAAGGATTAACTAATAAATTTGAACAAACTATCACTTGGAATTTGGAGATTTTCAAAATTTAAGTGTTGAAAAGAACTGAACTCCACACTTTCAATTATACAGCATAGTCCTGGATCACCCCGTTTAGTCATCCCAAGACCAGAAAGCGAAGTAGCCCTGATGTGCTAGCATCCACATCCTTCCCACTTTTAGCTGCAGGGATTCGAGCGCTGAGAGCATTTTGAACAGTACAATTTCAACATCTGATGACATGCAGCAATTTGTTTGAATTAAATTGAGCTAGTTTAATGGATGTTTTTATTTTTAAAATCTTATTTCTTTCTTTCTCTTACAGTATGGATTAGTCTTTATTATGTTGCATTTTATGTGGTATTGACTGGATTATTCACACTTTCCATCTATTCTTTAATGAAGACAATTAATCCTTATACACCAGACTATCAAGATCGACTAAAATCGCCAGGTATTTTTGTTTTAATGTTTCTTCTCATTTTGTTATTAAACCCATATAATCCAAAATTATTTTATAAACTTATCCAAATTTATGGAAGTAAATTAAAAATTGCTCTTCAAAGCATTGTTAACTGATGGTTAAAATATGATGGATCTATGCACTATAGATCCAACTTGATCGCAAATTATCTTGCTTCTGGGGAGAAATGTATGAAAGAGAAAAAGTTCCACCACATATCTTGCATAAGTACCATTTTATCAAAAATATTTAGTCTATTCTTCACTCTAGAATGGTTGTAACAGGAATAAACAGATCACGCTATAAATAAAATAATAAAACCAACAGCTTAAGTGCTGGGAAAAAAACAGCAAGCAAAAAAGCTGCATTTCTACTACTTTCACCAATCTATGAATAGTTTGGCATTTTAAAAAGTTGCAACTACTTAATTTTATATAAATGACAGTTAATGCTATCATACGTAGTGATGGGTAAAGTATATTTAAATAAACAATGGCCATTTTTATTAACTAAATTTTAAGTCTTACATTCCTTAAGACTACTTTGCTCGAAGGAAAAAAACAGTAGATTCATGGAAAAATACATGTATTTGAGAATATATATTTCTTGACATCTAACGATTACATTGCTAAAATATAGTTTACATTTAAATTTTACTTCATGCTATATTTTGTGGGAAAGACTTGATAAATAAACTGTAAGTGTTGTATTTTTGTTCTTCTATTCTTGCTTTATCATTAAAGGAGTAACATTACGACCAGATGTATATGGAGAAAAAGGAATGGAAATTTATTATAACATTTCTCGGAACTCCTCCTGGCATGGTTATGTTGCAATACTTCAGAAATTTCTTTCAGGTAAAGGCAGAACAGTGGTAAGCAAATAATTTAGGGAAGCGTAGAGAAAAGGAAAAGAGAAACTTGAAAAATGAAATACAGGTTAAGTTGAATTCCAATTAACAAAATATTTGATGCTAGAACTTTTATCAAAGATTCCTACTAAAAAAAGCAACAGAATATTAGGTCTTTTGACTCAGTGGCACTTTGGTAGAGAAAACAATTTGACTACAAAAAAGGGTAAACAATTGTAATAGAATTTCCGAAGATAAAAATTTATTCTTTCATAAACCAGAAAATCAATTTTCAGCTTGCATTTTACTATAGTTTATGATCATATATTATCTGTAAGTGAAATGCCAACTCTGTGTTATAACTTCAGCATTACTTCTATGCTTCTTGGGTTATTTCAGGAGGAAAACATACGTCATACAAACATGAGTGCTCATACAATTTTAAATATTGACTACTTCTGCCTTCGCAGATTTCCTTATCAAAGTGCATGGTAAAGGAAAAACACTTTTTTTTTTACAGTTGGTTCTGAGTACACTGAAAATTTCCCACTTCTCTTCCTTTTATTTGTCCTAAACAGAAGGGACTACTCAGAAGTTTTGTATTTGTCTTGGAGTCATATATATTCTGAAAATTCAACAATAGTTCATACGATACAAAGCTACCAGAAGAATAAAAATATACAATTCAACGATAATAAATAAATAGCATCGTATTAGTGTAACATTCTATAATCTGGAAATATTGTCATTATGATTACTATCCTAGACAAGGAATACCAACTTGTAATCCCAGACGTCTGGAGAGCAGAGTTTGGAAAGCTACAATGGAGTATAATGGTCTTTAGGCATTATCTTTAACCAGCATTTTCAAAATTTCCCTTCACAAAAGTGGCTTACCACATCAAATTTACTGCAAGGATCCATATCACAAGACAGAGTTCACCTCTCCAATATAGTGGCTTTGAACTTATTCAAGAGACATTTCATTTTGGCAGAGTGATACGAGAAGCAATTGATTATGACTTAAGCACCATACAAACCAGATTATTATGGTTTTCTTAGCATTATAACTTGAGCTTGGTCATTCTGATTTAGTGGGGACCCTAGAAATACTTGGCAGCTGTTTCCAATTTGATTTACTTTTCCTGCCTGTCCTGTAATTAGGCCACTGTTGCATAAAATAACTGAAAAGTAACAAAACCTTAGAAAACATTGGAAGGCAAGCATTTTTTGAATTTATTATATAAACTATTATTTCTTTCTACCTACAATAGACAATGTTTATTTTTCTTCTACTTTCTCACTTTAGCATACAATGAAACCATGCAAGAAGGCAACAAAAACTGTAGTCAGGAAAGTTATTACTACCAAAAGACATTTGATGCTCCAAATAATGAAAAATACTCTTGCAAATTTACACAAGATATACTTGAAAACTGCTCTGGTTTGACGGATTCCAATTTTGGATTTCCTGAAGGAAAGCCGTGCTTAATAATAAAGATGAACAGAGTAAGTATAATACTAGATGTGAAAAGCATATTTTAACACCAATTTAATAGGAAAGAAAATGTTGCTGACAGTTTATTTTCTGCACTGTGTTCTGCAAAGGATTACAAAAATATTGTTTAGAACATGAACCTGCAAATAAGGAAGTTGAATATGCTCGATTTTAATAATTATCCTGACACCCAAGACAGGAAAACAAATTTTGGAGTCAAATGTATAAAAAAACTGAAGTACTGAGATCAGCTGCAGCAGTCACAAAAAGGCTTACAAAAAATCTTGTTTGGTGGACATAAACATTTAATTCCTACAGCCATTTAATTCCTACATTTGGTTTATTAACATTAACTTACAACTCTTAATAAGGAAATTATATTGCAGATTATCAATTTTCTTCCTGGCAACGGGACTGCCCCAAAAGTGAACTGCACAACTACAGTAAGTATGTACTGCAATCTTCAAATCTTTTAGGCAGTCCAGTTTTTGTCTTCTGCCTTTGCTCCATAGTTATCACCCACCTGCTTTCCGCTCAAGGATGTTTCAATGGTTATTTTGAAATCTTTCATGCGCCTCCACAAAATTATTAAAATAATGCAATCTCAATTATTAATCAGATACTTAAATTGGTAAGTGAAATCTTGCCCCCTGAGGTTTGCAGAAATTGTACGATGACATGTATTATGCAGAGGACATTTCATTGATACACTATTAAGACATGCTCACTTAAATAATTGAACTTCCAAATAAGACCAATTAAACTCACACATTTAAGGGAAAACATGATTATACTGCTATATGGTATGTTTACACACTATGAGATAATATACATTGAGTCTCAGTTATTTGATACTAGCGCTAATACTTATCTTATTTATGATCAACTGAAGGATGACAGCTCATTTGAGGTAGAATATTATCCCACAAATGGAACTTTTAGCCTTCACTACTTCCCTTACTATGGACTCAAGGCACAGGTATGTTTCCCCCCCTTCAACTTGTTTTGATAGGATCGTTGCATATATTTTAACTTTATTAACTTTTGCCATATGTATTTCCATCTCAGCCTACCTACACTAATCCACTGGTGGCAGTGAAACTTCTCAACTTTACTTACAATAAAATACTACACATAATATGCAGAGTTGTTGGCGTTGGAATTACTTCAGATAACCCACATGATCCATATGAAGGAAAAGTAGAATTCAAACTTCGGATACAAAATTAATCAAGGTTTATAAAAACTGCACTGAGAATTTATGTGTTACATAGCTTTGTATGATTATTTGTATGACTTCAATTTGAGTAAGTGTACAGTTTATAGCAAAATTAGTCACAACTTTAACAATCAATTGTATAGTTTCATTATCTAGTATGCTTTATTAGAAATGTTAATTGGATTTTTTCACACCTGAGAATATCAAATATATATTACTACATATTTGGCAATGGGATATGATTCCACTGAATGTGTGTAAAGTTATATAATAAACAACTATTTATATATTGAAAAATATTAAAACAAAATAAATTACTTCTGGAATAATTAGTGTAATAAATTGGGCAGAAAGAAAAACACTGCTTTGCATCTCAATATATTTCAAGAGGAAAATAAGAACTGTTGTATGAAAGAAACATAAACAAAAGATGATGCATCCAATGTACTCCTGAGTCTTTCTTTGTGACCCTAGAAACTCCAAAACAACATTAGAAAATTTAGGCAGTAAATTGAACCTGAGAAGGATGGTTCTTATTGACTGGAAAACAAAGCTAACTAATTCACTTGACAATATTAGGACACCTTGGAAGAAAATCTACAATACTTCAGTGCCATAGTGCCAGCAACAACTTAGTAACCCAAACAAATTAACAAAAACACAGACCTTAAATGTGAAAAGGTTGCATACACTGATCTAAAACTATCTTAAGTATTTTTACTATTGCTTAATTGTATTATTATTATTTTAGAAGTTACTGATTTGTTTTACAGAGCCCTCAGTAGAAACTTATTTTAGATTGAATGACTTAGCATATTTTAAATTGGACTTGATGCAATTGTGTTGGACAAGTTACTTTAAAGCATCTAGATTACCTTAATATGAAGGCATTTTAATAATTGATACTTACCTTACACACACACACACACGCACTTATCTGTATATATAAAGTATATGTATTGAACCAGATCATTTTCATAATAGATCTACAATAAATGTACCACCTGCATGACCGTGATACCGGTAGGTAGGTTAGTGGAAGCAGTGTTTATGTGGTATTAAAAAGAAGTTACTGAAATGAATTAAGGATGAGGAGAAGGAATGGGGTAACACCAGAATTGATGCCATAAGGGAAAGCCCAGGATGTTGCAACCATCTATGACATTCTGTAATGAAGATGTCCATCAACATTCTCTTGATGCATCTGCCTCTTGCTTTTACACCATGGGGATAATATCAATCTACTTTATCAATGTATAACAATAAAATATAAAAAAGGCTTTAGAGTTGCTGATATTTGCATTTAACATGCTTTTAAATTACTAGCTTAGTAAATGTTTTCCACACTGGGGAGGCACTCAAATTTCAGTAAAATTCCATATGCAAATGGAAAGCATGTTCCTGCATATAGGGGAATCAGTACTTTGCATACCTTAATAATGAACTTGAGAATCTTCTAAGGCTCGTAGTGGTAAGAGTAACGGAAAATAATACAATGGAGAGAAAAGTCTGTGATGTAGTTAGAGACTCAATTCCTACTGTGCATAAGGATTTCAAATCTTTTGAATGAATAAATATTTACTTTTTGAACAATTCCCAAAATAAGAAAATGAAGGCTTATCTGATGTGACATACAGCAATACTTAGAATAGCTAACATTTCATACATAAAATAAAGCATTTTATATTGATAGAATATATAAAGTCCCACATTATTTTCTTATTCAATTCTTAATCCCCAACACTGACTGCATCAATGTATCCAGACACCTTCCTTAATAGATAGCAGGCTTCAATATTATCTGATTATTATTTTTTTAGTTCCAAGCAAAGAATATTTTTTTTAATTGAAAAATATAATGGCAAACTAGAATGCCCCAAAGCACCAGCTTCAAGCTGAATATTTATTCTCAAGAAAGTGTATTTGTGCCTCTTCTGTAAGATAAAGATGGAAAAAAAAGACAAGAGGTAAATTAAGATGGAGAACTACGAAACTGAAACAGGCATTTTGGAACAACCTATCAGTTTTATTTGTATAGAAGTGTATTTTATGATTGGTCACATGACAGATATTTCTAGGAGAATCCTGATTTAATCACTTACATATTTGTAGGATGAATGCAGCCTCCCAAGAATTTAGCAATCATCAGTGTATGCTGTTGCCTCTCATCATCTAGATATAGGTATAAATAACTCCCTACTTACCCTTTAAAAGAGCTCTGAGATTCTTCCATACTGAAGAACCAGATGATAAGTCAAACACAACAAAGCAGAAGGTGAAAATAATCTTGATTAGAGAAACAAAGTATTTGTTAAAAATGCCCACGCGTGTTTTATTAATAAAAACTAATAGTGCCACAATTAAACAAGTAAAACAAACTGCTTATATGCCATAAAATATTACAGAAAGTTTATTTGTGTTTCAGTAAAAAGACTACTGTCTTAGAACAGGCAGCTGACAGTATTTGTGCAGTTAATTCTGTGTGAATAAATTTAAAAAGACTACCACCTGTCCTGATTTTTTTTATAAAAAATGAAGTATTAAAAGTGATTGACAAGTTTTGAGTTAAACATAAAACATTCTCTATATTTAATTTCAACTTTATAATAGATTACTGGAAGATGTTTACGAAACAAATATAAACCATTTGTTTCAGTACATGTCTTTTATACCATAGACTTCTAAGTATGTAAACAACTATGTAACAAATAGTTTTCAAAATCTGCCTGTAAGAAATCAGACAAATTTTTTATCATAAGCAAAACTCATTCTAAACTTTCAAAACATTTACACAGCTATACCAGCCTGGCAGTAAACATTTGCCCCCAAATTATAACTCATATTCTAACTTCAGCAAACATAATATATAGAATTTGATGGGCTTACAATGATCAGTATAATTTAAAAAAGGGAAATAAATTCATACAATTTCTGCAAACTAACATTTTAAAAGATCCCTTTTCTTGTTTGATTCTTTGGGCATGGCATGATCAGCAAAATATAGTATAACATTTGATTACTATGCATCAGTACGATGTCACCTAAATGCAATCTAAATAAAATGCCATTCATGTATGCATTTTGACAGGTGGACAGATTTTATTTTCCATTAAATGTGGCTACATTTCAAACTTTGTGACAACATTTAGGGGCAAAATGCATTTTCCTTCAAGTTAAAAATCCTAAGCAAAAGTAAATAAAAGTTCTGCATTAACACACTGGTATTAACACACACATCCTCATCACATGTAAAAAAATCTACATAAAAAACAAACAATCTTTACTTTATTGGAGGTGCAATTTTCTAAATTCAGACTCTTACCAGTATCTCCTTGATGGGACAATTTTTGACAATCTCTTCCTAGAATTTATTCCTGCCGCTTGCTGAATTTTAAAAATAAAAAAGTCTACAGGCAAAATGTATCAGTCGTCATCATCATTTTCATTAAATTCATCGTCATCGTCGTCGTCATCATCCCCAACATAAGACACTGGTGTCTCTACTCTGGAGCCACTGTATTGAGATCCATTGGAACTTGTAGCCAACATTCCATCTCCTCCATTTGAGTAGTCACTGCAAAATAAGCAAATTGCATTAATCTTTCAATTCCAGCTTCCATCCCATTTAATGTTTAAGCAGGAGCGGGTACCAGAGACTCCTAAGGCCAAACACAAAAAATACTGTTATTTACAAATAGGAAACTGTACAGGTACAGACTAGGTCAACCTGGCCCAATACCAGCAACTGTGAGAGGGATATTGGAGTCCTAGTGGACAATCACTTAAATATGAGGCAACAGTGTGCGGCAGCAGCCAAAAAAGCCAAAGTAATCCCAGGCTGCATTAATAGAGGAATCAAGATCATGTGAAGCATTAGTACCACTTTACAAGCCTTTGTGTAGCCACACTTGGAATACTGCATCCAGTTTTGGTTGCCACAATATAAAAAAGAGGTTGAGATTCTGGAAAAAGTGTGGAAAAGAGCAACAAGGATGATTAGGGCTCTGGGGACTAAGATAAATGAAGAGCAATTGCAGGGATGACTAAGTTCATTCCTAGGTATGACTAGTCTAGTGAAAAAAAAGGCTATGGGAGATGCAGGGAATTGGACTAGAAGACCTCCAAGATTCCTTCTAACTATTATTCTAAGTTCTATTTCTAATTACAATTACCTAGGTACCTTGACACCTATACTGAAAATGTTTAGTGCAAAAGTAGTCCCAATGCTGACCTTTGGCATGGAATTGTGGGGTTCTACTTCATTTGAACAAGTTTAGATCCATTTTTAAAGAAGCACCCATGGGAACGACAAGAACACGTTAGCCCCCGTGATCAGAGGAAAAACTTGTATTTACTCTATACACAGCCATTCAACAACTATTTTCACTTATTGGCGGAGGATCCATTCAATGGACTCTGATAAGATTAGCCTAGCTTCATTTTATAAACATGTTTGAAGTTGTTTAATTGGCAGAAGGACATTGGAGATAGAGCTGCCAGCAAGAGGTAGGCCAAAGAGGAGATATATGGATGTGCTAAAAGAGGACATGAAATCAATTAGGGCAAGAGTGGAGGATGCAGAGGATAGTTAGGTGAAAAAAGATGATTCGCTGTGGCAACCCCTAATGGGAACAGCCGAAACAAGAAGAAGTTTGAAGTTATTTAATATTTTTCCTGTTTGAAGCTTTAAGACAGGAGTAGGCAGCCCGGCTCTCATCTGGTTCCCAGCTCCTTTGGAGCTTCCAATTAGTACTATAGTGGCAAAATGGTCAATTTTGGAAACCGAAAAGGGAAAAAAAATTAGATGCCTTTTAATAAGCAGGTGTATTAAAGTTTCCTAGATATCTACTGAGATCACTTTTTAATTAAATAAAAATTTAATGAGTAACAATTAAAAATGAAATAATATAGTTTTACTATTTAGCAGATGACACTGGGTCTATGAACTAGTTTTTAAACATAAAACTCAATCTTATCTAACCTGTTAGAAAATCTTGTCCCATTTGAAGCTGAACCTGATGAGGATGAGACATACACATTGCTGATTGATCCCTGAGCCATTTCTGTAAGACAAAATAACAGGAATTAGATAGCAGTCGCTCTATAGCATATGTATCTGCAATTCAATAAAACCTCCACTGAATATAATTTACACATATAGCATCTCAAACTTTTATATTTAATGTCCCATCAACTGCTCTGTTAGTAAATCTGGGTTCTATTTGATAGAAGCAAATAGCCTGTCTTTTTGAGATTTTATTTAATATAATATTTTTGTTAAATAAGGATGGAAAAAGCTTATAACTATTTGTAGACCCATGTAAGGGAAGGATAACCTGTAAATTTTTTAAATTTACTTTTCAGTATCTAGCCAGGGTGGATTTGTATGTGCAATGTTAGATGTATTGGATATTTTATTCTTGTTGATAAAATAAAATAAAAAATAATTTACATTATTTAAGTAGTGAGCATGAGATGAAAAGGTGTTATACTAATGTAAATCAAATGTATTGTTTAGTATATTGCAATATTTTCCACTGTTTTCTGAACTACATATTACCATTATGTTACAGAATTATTATGGCTAGCAAAGCAGAAGATAAAATTTGTATTATGTACACCAGCTCAACTATTAACATGGCCCAGTTACAACTGAAGATATTTTGTTAACAGCAAAGCAGATAATGTTTATATTATATTGCATTGATTATCACAGTTCCAATATCAGCTTATTTTGTTCTCAGGTTTTATTTCAAAATGTTAAAAGTATTTTCATTTAACTTTACCTGTCACATATGGTTCAAGAGCTTTAGGAACCAAGCTCCTTGCGTTTTTTAGATCTTCTGCTGAGCAACTTCCAGATTCTAGTCCAAATGCCATTCCCATTCGCTTCAATACTTCAATATCATCATGTATTTCAAATGCGTTATCAAAATTAAATAGATATTCAAACCTAAAAGAAATGAATAGAAGTTGGTCAATATGGTCTTAATATTTTTCTTCTAAAGTGCTCTCTTCCATTAAAATGTAAAAATTTAAAATATAGCATGCTTAGATAGTGTTATGTTGCTTAAATGCTTTTCTTTTAGAAAATCTTTATTTTTAATGTATTTTTCCACTTTTTAGTGCAATATAAACCTATTCTGATAATTGGGATGTGTCAATTTTTTCAACTTCCAAACATTAGAGGTGCTCAAAAGTTGTGACATGCCTTGCAGATTGTAAAAATTTGTAAATACAATTTAGATTGGTAAATAACTACATACATGTTTGGTAAATAACTATATATCATAACTTTTTAACATTTTGTTTGTTTCATTTGAAAAGCAACTACAGTTTACAGGTCAGTGTAGTTTTATACTGAGAAACAGAATATATATTAAAGTTGAAACAAGAGACCAAGGGACTAATTCTGGTTGTTAAGCTTAGCTGCTAGTCATGTCCAATGATGATGCTTTGTTTTATATGGTGATTACAAGCCATGGTGCAACACTGGCTTCTAACCAGTTTGCAACACTGGTGCAATACCTTGCTGGATGCACCAATCTGAGATCATTATAGTGAGCAGGCAAAGACAATTAACTTGTCTATGTCGGTGGTCATACCCCCTTCCCCGCTGAAATAAAAGAGGTTTGAAAACTTATACAGTCCTGAACACTGTAAAATGCCAACTTAATGACATTGATAAGTATATCTATGTCACATTGAATAGAGCACCTATAGTAAGATTGAGAAAGAATATCCATGATATTGGAAAATAATAAAAATGTCAATGAATTTTAAGTACCATTGGTATTCACAAAAATATAAATATAAACATAAGTTAATTATTAAGGCAATGCAACTCTTAAAAAAAGGAAAAATTCTAATTAAGGAAACCATATTAAACTGTATCAGCAAGAAATAAGCATTAAATTCTTTAGAAAAACTGGATATAGGTTCCCATCTTTTTCATTACCCCGTGAGTTATTTAGAATAAAAGTCTGACTTAGAATTCATAGGTAGCCCTGACTCACTACTTCATTTAGCAATCAAAGTTATGATTGCTTTGCAACAAATCCAAATTTATACTGTCACAGCAACCCATGATCATGTGATTACTAATTTGCATACTTTCCAATCTGCTGGCTACAAAAATTATTCCTAAAATTCAATTAGAATCCAACTTCTTGTGACTTGGATACATTTAAGTGTTTTTTCTATCAGGTTAACCTACTCTACCCAAATATGGGAAGGAGCACCCTGCTTCCCTTTTGTCTTTCAGGCCCAATCCAGGAGCCTTCACAAGCAGTCGCTTTTGCTTTATTTCTCTGTCAGTAAATATAAATTTAACTTGGATACATTTATTTTCGTTTTGTATTGCTTAATATGGTGAACAAGTGTTAAATCTTCTGTAAAACATTTTTTTGCGTATATGAAGAATACTTTGTTAGACTGTTACTCAGTCTTCTCAAGCTGAACATTCCCTGTTCTGTCTGTCTTTCTTTTTGGGCTCAGTTTCTATCTGCTGAATGTTTTCTATGATATTTTTTGAACCTGTTACAACTGGAAATAGTATGCAGTTAGGTTCAGGATGGAAAACACGGCATGTACATTTCCCTGCTGACTTCAAAAACAATGGGCAATACTACGTACAACAAATTATAGAAATCTGGTAAGATTGAAAATCCTATACCAAGATGTATGGTATACATGTACATTTTCTTTAGTACATGATCCAATGCATATCTGCTTTTTTTTTTTTTTTTTTAAAAAAA
>JAEANM010012404.1:0-14827 GCA_017656035.1 Myanophis thanlyinensis | reverse complement strand
GTTCTGTTCTGTTCTGTTCTGTTCTGTTCTATTAAAATACATATAAACCTGGAAATTTAGTTGCCAGCTTATAATTGTGAGATTCAATTTCTAAAGCTGAATTATTTTATTGCAAAAAAAATTTCATGTTCCAAAAGTTGTTAAGCTTGTTGTGTTTTGTATCTGAATGTTCACAGTGCCTCTTTCTCTTTTAGATATGGTGTTGCAATTCAGGACTTTACCAGCAGTTGGAGAAGTGGCCTGGCCTTCTTAGCTGTAATCAAAGCAATAGATTCTAGCTTGGTAGATATGAAGCAAGCTTTAGAGAAATCTTCCAGGGAAAACTTAGAGGATGCATTCTGTACTGCACAAGATTATCTGGGTATTCCAAGGCTTCTGGAACCAGAAGGTAGCCTACTCAACTTTGAATGTCACCAGTATGTATATGTAGCCGAAACAGATAAACAGGCAAGGCAGATAAATCGTAACATGCACTTCATCCTTAAGAGAAATGGTTCAGAACAAGGTTTAGGACATTCATGGCATTTAATACAAAACAGAAGTGATAGCACAATTCAGTCTAATAGACTGTATGTTTAGAATCTTCCTAGAACAAAAAAAAAACAATCTTATAGATATGAAGGTTATAGAAAAACATTTTTAAAATTTAATTTAACAAACTCTTTATCAGGAAGATACCAGCACTGGTTTCTCTAGAATCATCTCTCAGACCATGCTTGTTCTTTAAAATAATTTTTTGTACCTGGAGAAGGTACAAAAATATTAACTGAGACTAAAGTAAAGATGCAGTTTTTAAAAAGACAATGTTTTGGAATGGTAATTATTTTTCATTTATGGATGCTTTGGTTAATATTGAAATGATGCTTCCTGTGATTTCTTTCCAGACATTATGATTGATTCACCTGATGAGCAGTCTATTGTGACGTATGTGGCACAGTTTTTGGAGCATTTCCCAGAACTGGAAGGCGTATGTGTTTTATTTTGCTTCACTTTTTAACTTTTTTTCTTTTTAAAGATACTTATATAGTATTGCTCCTTATGATTTTCTGATACATTATCATGCTGAATAGTTTAAGGAATGCTTACTGATTTTCAGACTTTCACCATTGTGTGATTTTTGCTCACTTCTGTCAGGTTTTGTCAGTTGTTGGTATTAATGTTTCAATATTATGATCATAAAATGATTAAGCTATTTTTTGAAATTAAAGTATAATTAAGACACTTATCTTCTACAATTATGCACCATATTGAATTAAGCAAATATCAAGGACTTTGCTGTTCTGGAAAAAAGAAGGTACCTTCATTATAAATTGCCCAAATTGAGTTGATGATTGTTGATAGATATGTGAATCCTTTAGAACCTGATTTGGATTATAAAGATCATCAAAATAGATGGTACAGAATATCAGACTCAAGAGACCGGCTTGTTGAAGACATTGGATCTTGGGTATAGAGCTTCCTACTAGCAAAACAAAGTATTCTGAATCTGTTTTTTAAAATATGACAATCAGCATACAGTGGAATCTCTGGTCATGAATGCCTGTCACCACGACCAAAAATTTTAAAAACTGTTTGCATCTGGTTGCGAACAAAAACTCGGGTGGCGATCAAACAGCATGGCAGATTTCCCTGATTATGCTTTCCATGCTATTTTTTTTCTGCGCATATGTGCAGTCAGTCTTGCTTCTGGTCATGACCACATCGGGTGCTGACCAAAGTTTTGGAACTAAATAGGGTCATGACCAGAGGTTCCATTGTATTCATTAATTCATGCATATAGTCATATGCCCCTATCCTCAATTTTCAGCAAATGAGAATTAGACATACACTGTCCACTTTTATCCAAATCTCTGTACAATGCCTTCTCTTCAACTTTTTGTAGTGGAATAGTATTCTATATAGACTTTAAAAAGTAACTTTCACATCTCTGCTATGAGAGTTAAAAAAGCAGAACACATGTGGAATTCTCAAATTACATTCCATTATTATTAGTTGTAATAGAGTTTGCTTGATAACCATTCATTTATATTGAATTAGAACAATTATTTGCCCAGTGTTTTGGAAAATATAACCATTCAACTTTTTTCTGATTCTATGGTTCTATGATTGTGTATTCATTGTTATTATTTATATTTAATGTCGCATAGGAAAACTTTTCAGATCTGGACAAGGAATTTCCAATTGAATGTGCTTATGTCCATATTAAAGAGATACCAGAGGAAGAAAAACAAGAAAAAGTGTTACTCCTGAATGAAAATGGAGAACATATATATCCTATTCACCTAGTAGAAAATCAATCACCACCACCACAAATTGATGGTCTTACGTTGCCTCTTGGTGAGGAGAATCAAATTTTTCATGAAACAAATACAGAACCTAATGACTGCCTAGCTGATTATATGGATTCTTCTACAAAAGAACCTCAAAGGCCTAGGTCATTGCCAGTAAGAAGTATTCAGATCAGTCCCATTGATAACAATGTAAACCAATCTGAAGTAAATCAAGTGAATTTGTCTGCTTCCATGAAGAGTGATGACCTCCCATCAACTGTTGTTATTTACCATAAAGATTCGGTTGACTCTGATAAATTTGACTCTGACATTCAAAAATCATCCAGTGAAATAAAAGAATCACCTGAGAATAATATTTGCTCCTTGCCCTGGACTTCCCATTCAACTAAAGATGTATCAGAACATCTGACAAATGAACCCGAGTATGTAATTCCAACCCCTGAAGAACAAGAGATCGCACAGAACTACATATTACAGATGTTGAATCAGGAAATAATATCTAAGCTTATAAAAAATGATGAACCTGGGGAACAATCATCTAAGTTAAAGGAAATCCCATCTACTAATCAGGAAATTGATGGATGTGACATTAAAGATAATTCAGAGGCAACTTATACACCTGAATATGAACCAATCAGTGATACTTCCAAAAGCCTTAATATTGCTAATGAAACATCAGTGATGGCACCAAATCCTTCTAAAGTTTCCATAATTCCTCATGACCTTTTCTATTATCCACATTACGATGTCTCCATATCGGCACTGCTGGATGCCTTTGCTACCTCCACTTCTGATACAGATATTTCCCTTTTAGAAAACAGCAAAATCTGCTCAGAAATTCTAGTTGATTGTTTGGCTGAAAATGAGCCCATTAGCCCAAGCACTGAAGGGAACATTCCCAAACAAGATCTACCGAGCATTATGAAGGATGTGCCCAAAAAAAAGGACAATAAAAGCCCAAGAAAACAGAAAAGAGATTCTTCTCAGAGTCATACCAAATTTTCATTTAGCAAGGCTGCTGTGGTGGAGAAAAACACACTGCCTCAAAAGAGCAACAATATGGCTACCACTGAAAACAATTCTGCACACCCAGATGCTCATGTGGTAAAGTTTGCTTTTGTCATTACTTGTTTGGTTCAGCAAAATAGTTCTTATTTTTACTTTCATTATATGCTGCACACTAGGATTTAGGGGAGCTGTACACTACTATTGGAGGGATGCCCTTTAATACAGGCTATTTTCAACTAACTTTTAAAAGGTGGCTGTTTGGGTCTTGATTTTTTTTTAACTTAAGTCAGGATTTAATGCTTTACTGCTGTTTTTTTACTGATTCATAGGAAGATATCAGAACATTTATCCCTGTTTTAATAGTGGGTTTGGATTTAAATTTTGGGACCAGGAACACCTCAGAGAAGGATTGGTTTCTGAACCACTGACACAAAGCATCCATCCACCATTGCCATATACATCAGGAGTAGATGATGATAGATATCATGTGGCTACTACCATTTTATTTATGGTTCCTAGAACTCAAGATCATATTGCTCAATTTGGGGGCAAAATGACATTTTAAAATTTAAAAGTATTTTAAATTATTAAAGCAAGGAGGGGAATAGGAACATTTTGATAAGCTTGAACAAATCCATTCCCATCTTTAAAACAGAATAGAAAATCACAGAACACCAAAGTTTTTGATTCTGTTCCCTCTAGTGAGGTTGATACATCACTGGAAACCCTTCTGCAACCTGCCACTTGGTTAGTTATCTTTCTCAGCTCTTTTCTCTTTTGGATTTGGACTGTCTATTAGCCACACTCAGAACTACTTATAGGATTTCCATTTGTTGGCTAGCCTTGAAACAGTATCCTTAGCTGTCTTTCTGCAGTAGGCTTTCTTATGGTAGCTCCCATTTTGTTAACTTTGGCCAATTAGAATAATGGGTAGGGGTGAAAGAAGATATAAAACCTGGAGAAGACTGCTATGTCATAGTGTTTTCAACTTGCCAAGTACTGACATTTTATTACAAGGTCCTTGAAAATGACAATGTACTGGGGACAGTTCACCGTGAAAGTCAGCATTAACTGGCATGTCACCTAGGTGATGCTTATTTTCATTACCATTCACAAGTTTTGAGATTTTCATCATTAATTACATATAAATATCAGTTGTCACATTTCAGGCTTTCATTGAATAATTAATATGCATACTTTTTTTTGCTATGTGATATTTTTGTTGGCAGACCAGTTTCAGGATAAAATTGAATATTGAAAGTGGTGTATAACTGCAACTTACTCAATGTTTGGATATGGGGATCTCACAGTAATGATGCAGTATGTGAGTACTTGGCATCTGTGTAGCCAAATTAGTTACAGCCAGGTATATTCATTTTGATTCTCACATGTATCTATTGCTTGCTCTCATTGCATTTTGCATTAAATGTATCATATGAAATTAGGGAATACAAAAGGTTTCAACAATATGTTCTAGTCCAAACCAAGCTTTTCCAAATTTGGTCTTAATCTATCTGAAACATTCAACTAAACCAACATCAGAACAATCCATATCTGGATTCTCTTTTGTGATTATTTTCTGGTTTGAGGTAGGCTTTGATCATTATGAAATAGTGTCCATACGGGTTTTGAGATTCATTAATCCTCCTTTCATGATCTAATGTTTAAATAGGGACTTAAACAGAGATCTGAATATTTCCTCTGTATAAAAGTGCATAAACTATTGTAGATGAAAATTTAGAATTTGTAGAATGATCTAAATTGTTCTTTGAATATGCTATAGGTTTATAGCATCAAAGCTAGATACATGTTCTAATTGGACATTTCATTTCTATAGAAAAAATGAAGGCTGTTTGGGAACAGACGTATGACTCTATCTCTATTTCCTCCACCCAGCATAAGAGATTTAACAGCCCCAAACTGATACCTAGTTTGAACATTATAATGTGAATTACCTGTCATTCGTTTGGGTAGTCCAATTTCTATAGATAAAAATATTCAAATTCTCACAATCAGTATCTTTACAAAATAGATTTTATTATGTGAGCACTTTTATTATATGAAATCCCAAGTTTCTGGGTTCTAAGGAAGCCTTTGTATATGGAGCTCTGTGTATGTAGGCTTCCCCATCTGAGAAATCTACAGTAAGTAACATGATTGTAAGGGCAGGGCTTGGAAGAGACATTTTAACATGGGAACTAATGCTCACCCTAATACCTTGTCCTCTGTAGACAAGCAAAATACAAAAGAGGCAATCATTTTTGAAAGTGTATTGAACATTGTCCTCTATAGCTGGGAATGAAAGTTTCTAGTGCCAGTGAGTGTTGTTGGTTGTGTAGGTCAGACTGGAATCTTTGTGAGTTGTGTAGTGATTTCACATGATAAAAGATAGGCTTCCCCATCTTATTCTCTTCAGAACTATTGCTATATTTTCTTCAGCCAAAATGGCCAGCAAGGTAGATTTCAGGTAGTACATCTATATGGACTCACTGACTTGGGTTTAGTTTATCATTCTGATATTAGCTGAGTTTGGAGCACTAATTCCTAGCCAGTAAATGGAGCCCTGCTTAGCTTTCTCAGAAGAGAGCTAAAAATATGTGCACTTCCAAAGGCTATTCCTCACAAAACATCCCAAATTTGTCAGATAACTAAACAAAATTTCCATCTACACATGTTTAAATAGAATTGTTACCAATGCTGACTTTACTAGTGATAGTGCTATATTTTTTGCTATGCAGCTCAAAAAATAATATATGGAGGAAATTTATTTTCTCTTGCTGTTTAAGTTAGCCATCATCTGGCAATGCAATATATGCAACTGTTTAGGGAACACCATCCAAAATGGGAAACCCAACTAAGAACAACTTGCAAGCTCTATTCCCCTTTTTACACCTTGTAGTTTAGATATAGATAAAATCAGATTTATGTCTTGTGCATTATTAATATGACAATGTGTATTTTTACTTGAATACCTACCAAAATTTCCACTTAAAACACTTTTTTATTCAGCAAGCTTTTGAGATTCCAATTGTATACAATTGTTGCACTCAGTTCTCAGTTTGCTAGTGCCATTTGTATTTTACGATGCTGTATGTTGTTGGTAGATGATTTGGACTGCACTCTGCAAGGAATTATAACATGGTTGACAAAAATGTATGCAGTTGCTAAGAATCAACACTAACTTGATGACACATTATCAATTAAACTGTGCAAGTAAGAAAATAGGACATCACTCTCTAATGAATTTAACAATTACATGTAGTTTACTATTAAAGGAGATAAGTTCCTGGTGGAAGAGTATAATTCATATGTTTTCAATCTGAACATTTTATACTCTTGTTACAGATTATGGAAAACCAATCTGATACTGCAGCTGAAGAAAGAAAATTGCCAGAAGAAAGAAGTAAAAAGAAAGAAAAAAGGAAAAACAAGGCAATTTTCCAAGGAGAAAGTCCCCAGAGCTCAAAACCTGGCTTTACCCGGTTAATAGATAAGCCAGAGGAAGAATCCATAGACCATCACACTCTGTCAAGGTGCTTTCTGGCCCCACCTACAGAACTTGTCTTGTCACTTTCCTTGCCCAGTTTCTAGATAAAGCATAGTTACAAGCCACATCTCACATTTTACTGGTCTTCTTGGCAACAGTCCTAAAAGCTATACCATGGGAAATGAGTAGGAAATAGGAAATATTTATACATCCAGATGGATTTTGGAATGATATGATCTGTTCAACATTTAAATGTATCAGGGGTGATACCATTGAATGCATGGCTTTCCAGGGAAATTAATAAGGCATAAACATTCATTAAAAAATTGAAAACTGAATGTGATATTGTATTTTTAAAGTTTTGTTTAGTTATTGTATAATAAAACAAATAGAAATAATTGGGCATAGTGGTTAATCTATTTAAGTGTAGTAACCTGAGGACTGTAAATTCTAGTACTGGCAAAAAGCCAATTGGTTGGCCTTAGGCTTTATCTCAGCCCTAGAAATGAGGCAACGGCAAATCACTTCTGAAAACCTTGCCAAGAAAACTGCAGGCTCTATCTAGGCAGTCTCTGAGAATCAGACACAATTTAATAGAAGAAAAAAAAAATTGAAAACTAAAGTAAAATACTTTTTCTTCATCAACATCTGAGTGTATATGAGCCAGGGTGGTGCAATGATTAGCATGCAGTACTGCAGGCTAACTCACTGCTCACTCCAGGTGTTTGATTCTGAATGGCTCAAGGTTGATTCAGCCTTCCATCCTTCCTAGGTCGGTAAAATGAGGACACAGATTGTTGGGGAAATATGCTGACTTTGTAAACAGCTTAGAGAGGAAGCTATAAAGCAATGTGAAGCAGTATCTAAGTCTAAGTTCTATTGCTATTGCTATCTGAGTATTACTTTTTCCTCCTCCTCTCGATATACCTTGGGAAGATATTTTTTTGACCGTCCATTGCATCTGTTTTTTACTGAATCATTTAGTTGTGCTTTTGTTTTTGTTGTTATTGTAGAATTTAATATTTTTAATTGCTTATGTTTTATGGCAGCTGGTCACCTAGAAGAATAGGTAGGTGACTTTCCTTTAAAAATGGATTCATTCATCCATAGAATCAGCTGTACTCAAAACAATGTCTGCTGGATGTATTTTCACTGCTGCTTCATGATAGCTACCTGGGATTGTTCTCTAACTATAGAAGATCAATAATGCAACATATGCAGCAGACCAGGAATCCCTTGTGATCTGCTAAGCTACATGCAGGATTTTGTTATGAGAATTACTCATTTATCAAGGTTTCTGTTAGAATATCATCCATGACCAGGAGGCAGAGCAGGCTAGAACTTTAAAGTGAATTCATCCCAGTTTACAGTTTGGGAAATCAATAGCCTTTAGAGATACATCTTTAAAAAAAAATCTGTGAAGATGAGCTGAGGAAGTCAAAAGAAAGAAGAGGAAGGAAGCCATTTCCTTCCTAAGGCACTTAGTGGACTTATATGTGTTTTGATACTGTTCTCCATCATTCAGTGCATTGAATCAAACTGGCTAAATTTAATATTCTGCCTAATCCCTTATCAATGGTTAACCCTTATACCACCCTTGTCACTCAGCAGTGTCCCTGGCTTTCAACAGTTTCTGCTACCTCTTCATCTTCTCTACTTCCAATTTTGTTGTGCAGATCAGTAGGGTTATGTTAAATATAGCTCATGTCATGGCTTTCCTTAAGAATACATTTCTTGTTAAGAACTATTTATGCTACCAAGCTGAGATAAATAGGAGAATACAGTGAAAAGTATCTTACTGCACTTTTGAGGTATGCGCAAATTTGGGAGTTGGCTTACTTTCTTGCCAAGAGCAGTAAGAGTGTTCCAGAACATCATTTATTCAGATAGACTGAAGCTATTAATAAATTGTGGCTAAGTGGAAATGTTGCAGTGTAATTGTTGTACATTGTGAGAATGTGGATTGCCCTAGACATACATTTATCTGGATAATTTTGGAATCTGAATAGCTGAAATGTGAGAAATGTGCTGTATCACTGGAGATATTTTTCTTTTAGACCAACCTTCTCTAGCACACCTTCTAGATGAGTTAGATTATAATTCACTCACCAATATTTTGGACATTCTATTTTATCTAAATGGGGATAATTCATTAAATTTACATGCCACCCATCTCACTATCAAGTGACAATATCATAAAAGTGAAAAGTTTAAAAAATATTAAAATATTAAAACATTAATATGTTTATTATTAATAAACATATTAATGGATTGGATTTATTTATGCATTTCAGGATCAGCCACAGTGATCCCAATATTGTCTACCAAATAAATACTACTGATTCAACAATTAAGGTAAGCAAGTGAACTTTTACTTCTCTAACTAACCTGTACTACTCCTATTTATCTAAATGAAATTGAAATAGCATAGTTTTAAATACCTCCAGTGGAACAATCAGTCCTGTCTGTCAACATCCTCCAAACTGACTTGAAACCCCTTGCTTATTCCAAGCACACCAGAGGCAATTAGATAACAATAATCTCTATATTTAATTAATCAAATATCATGTTCTCTTAACATTCATATTGTTCAAATTTCTGGCTGTGAAAAAACTACACTGTTTTAAATTATCAGCATCATAAATGAGGCTATTGTATCCTGTAGCTACTGTATAAGTGTATCTCTTCACTATTATGATCCTCAAAGAACTGAACTACAATTTCCGTCATATCTATCCACTATTTCAACAGCCTACGGTCTGAGGTTGATGACAGATTCTGTTTAACAAATCTGAAGTATAGTATATTCAGAAAAGCTGATTCAATAGATACCAAGAAAAGTTATGTTTCCAACACTATTGGTATATAAATTTCACTGTTATAAAAAACTTTTGTACAGGGAGTGCTTGTTTAACAACTGCCTTGTTTAACAACTTACAGCAGTGATGAAAAAATAACTTTGTGACCAATTCTCACATTTACATTTGCAGCACAGCTGTGGTTTGACTTAGTGGTCGTTTCACTTAACAACTATGATAAGTTACCATTCCCAATTGTGATTACTAAAGAAGGACTACCGGTATTAAGAGCTGACTTCCAAGATAGTTGGCTTCTTAAGGCCCTATCTGAAGTGATATAAACAAGACTGATATTAAAGTTATAAATGTACTTATATTAGCAAATACCCATGTCATTCTCAGATTCGTTTGGACAGATTCATTTGGAAATGATATAATTCAATGCACAAAAAAATCCCAAGTTTAGTTGTGCTATTATCACCTACTTTAAAGCTTAGCCTATATAATTATAATATGGCTACACTTCTGGATTATGTATTTTTAGGAAAATGGTAGCCCTGGTGTACAAAAGAGCACAATCCCAAGTGAATATCCAAGTCCTGCTATCAGGTACGTATATTGATTCATTTTTGTATATCGAGCCTTAAGAACAAAGATAGCATTTGGTTGACTGAAAATACCTTTAATCATATTGGTATTCCTTTCTAGAACCCCCTAACTAAAATTATAATTTATAATATAATTGTAGGTAATCCTTGATTTATGACTGTTCATTTAATAATAGTTAGCCTTGGAAAAAGTGACTTATGATCTATTCTGAAAGTTTTTACCCTTACACCACCCCATAGTCATGTGATCACAGTTTGGACACTTGACAACTGACTTGCACATATGACAGTTGCAATAGCTTGCAGCACATGATAACAATTTG
This sequence comes from Myanophis thanlyinensis, assembly GCA_017656035.1. NCBI lineage: Eukaryota > Metazoa > Chordata > Lepidosauria > Squamata > Homalopsidae > Myanophis > Myanophis thanlyinensis. The sequence goes on along the minus strand of JAEANM010012404.1, from coordinate 4,312 downwards.
CTATCTTTCCAGCTGGCTTCTAACAAGCAAAGTCAATTGGGGAAGCTAAATTTGCTTAATGATTCATTTAACAACCATACAATTCCCTGAACAACTATTGTGATTCACTTAAAGCCTGGGATAAAAAATGGTCATAAAGTCAGGTCTGGTCATGTGCTGCCTCACTTAATAACTGCATTAGCAGCCAAAATTCCAGTCTCGGTTGTGCTCATTAGTCAAAGACTACCTGTTTTAGATATATTTTAACATATAAAATAAAATAAAACTGGATACCTAGCAATCACGGAGTCAAAATATTCTTGGTTTTTGTTAAATATGAGCCTATCAATAGAAATATATAATTGTGATGCTCTTAAAATAATGAAATTGAAAGATTTGAAGGATGAGAATTGTGGGAGATGAGGCTGATGGATGCCAGAAAGATTTTTAATGCTTTATAATGTATGTCAGCTAGGCTGAAATCAGATTGTGGATGAAGAAACTATTGCAATGTTGGTTAAATATTAATCAATTATCAATCACTAATCTGTTTCCCATTTGGCCCGCTGAGAAACTTAGTACTGAGGGAAATACAGTAAGTGATGCAGCTAAATATAACCTTGTGATTATTTTTGTTTTTCCTGGTTTGCTACTGCTGGCTCAGAGTAGGCTCAGCAGGGTTTTCAATTTTTCCACTCTATTGGCGGCTGGTTGGTTGGTTGGTTTCAAAAATGTGTGGCAGCATCTTTTCCCAGACTTGGTGTTCACAAATGTATGGACTTCAGCTCCCTGAATTTACAAAACAGCCATGCTGACTGCAGAATTCCTGGAGCTGACAAGCACATCTCTGAAGGGCATCCAAGATTGTAATTGTAACCTATATTGTTGTCTCTGCACATGTTCAACTATTATGCTAAGCCATGGCTTGCTAACCAGTTTGTGGAATAAACTGTAATTCCTAAGAAGTTTTTTTTTTAAAATGCTTGCCTCCATAATCTGAACATTGGGTTTAGATCTTAAAATATAAAGTAATTGTGTCAAAGGAATATTTACTATTTCAGACATCATAATGCAATTAACAGTTTCTAATTTATTTATTTATTTATTAATTAATGAGTTATTACCTACAGCTATTTATGTAGTGTATCTGCAGCCCATCTTTGGTTATTTTGTGATGCGTAGAATTCTCATCATTGTTAAAGACAATTTTCAGATCCCTTACAAGCCATAGCAATCTTTACCAATAATTTCCCTCTCCCTCTGTAGTTTCTGTTAATCTCAGTCTGAACTCATCCAAATGAGAGTGGTTTGTGGTCCTTCCTTCCTTTCATCTTTTTCCTGTCCACTCATCAGCATGCTTTATTAATAGCATGCTCTATCCAGAAAATACAACTGTATTTTGCAGGATCCAATCTGGATCGGGTTTTGTCTTCCAAGCTTTCAGATTCATTCCAAGCTTTCAGATACAAGCAAGCAGTCAGACGAGGAAACCCAAATTCATTGGTAGCCTCGCACTGCAATTAATAAGGACACATGTTCAATTTTGCAGCTACTAAGATTATTGGATGAGCAGGCACAAAAATAGCCAGGAAGTGATTGAAGCCTGGGAAACAGGTCCCCCATAAGTCAATAGGAGTGCTGATTTATCACCAATCTATCAAATACTTAGAAGGTGAGGGCTGGCAGCAGAAGCAACTACAGCTAATGACTTAAAAAACAGCAATTAACACACCCCAGTCAATATCTAAAAAAGCACTTACAACAGGCACTATAAATACTACACACAGAACAGCACTCTGCTAGAGACTAGTTCCCTGAAGAAGGGCTCTGGCACAAGTCCAAAAGCTCAGAAGACAAAACCTGGTCCCATTGACTGATCCAGGTTGGATTCTGCATTATCCGAGGACACTTATATTTGCCTTCATTTGTGACAACTGTTATTTGTTCACATTGATGATATCTATTATATAGCATCCTTGAAGGTTTTGTTTCAAAAACTGTAACAATTTAAAGTGCAACAGAGCAGTGGGTGCTTAGGTAAAGAGAGGATGAAATAGGGCGTAGAAATAAATTGTGCCTTGGATTTTATATAATTATTCTTGCCTCTCTCAACTAGTTTATAGTGTACATATAGTATTACAATGGTTCTCAACCTGTGGTCCGGAGACCCTGGGGGGGGGGCTGTGATGCCATCATGGGGTCCATGCAGGCTTGGAGAAACGTTGAAGTGCCTGTAGATACTTGGATGAAAGGTGGGGATTCAAAGGCCTTACCTTTAATGGATTCAAAGGCCTTACCCTAATGACTATTCTAATGTCTGGCTATTTAGAAAAGGGCCATCATTGATCATCTGGCTCATGGGCATTTGTAATTTAACTTTCTCCACTCTTTCCAGGAAGAGAAAAGACCTTGAAGAAGACGATGTTCTACAGAACGAACTTTTATGCAGGACTTCTTCACGGACAGACCAGCCGGAGTTGTTTTACTTCATTATTTTCCTCTGGGCAATAGTTTATTGCTTATTACTCCTTCCGCAGCTTGTTAGCAGCCCACTTTGATCTCTGAATGCATCAGAGTAATAAAAGATAGCCATACCTGCTTGAGGTTTATGTTCATGTGCCCATAATCCTTTTTTCAGGATGTAGTAATGCCTGCCAAAATAACCAGGTCAGAATTAGGAAGGAAGAGATTAAAGCCTATTTGGGTTCAATTTGTTCCTGCAAAGACCAACCAGAAGCTCATTATAACAAGACAAAACCATCTCCTTCGTCATATTATTCTAGCAATGGATACTCATATACATATTCCCTGTGATAATTTGTAGCCATTTTGATTAGTAGTCAATTGTAACCTTACTCTTTGTGAATTAATCTAATCCTCTTTTAAAACTGCCCAAACTGGGGGCATTACTACATACTGTGGCAGCAAATTTCATAGACCTCCTGAAGGAAATATTTTTGTTTATTCTGTACTGATCACCTATCATTCAACTGCATTGGAAACTATAGTTTTAGTATAATGAAAGAAATTCTATTTTATCCATGTTGTATAACTTAACATTGGCATCTCCTTCCTCACTTTTTTCTAAATAATAAGCTCAGATCTTGTAATCTTTTCTTATTGGGCTCAGAGCTGATTCCATGGGTATTCTTGTTTTACTGTTGCATTATAAGACTTTTTGTGTACATAATATATATTTGTATAGAGAGATCTACACAGAGGGAAGATGTTCGGTTAATGAATTAATTCAGGATTTTTGTACATTTATGCCTTGCTTTGTAGGATGCAAAATAAAATGAACAATCTTGTAGGGAAATCTGTATTTAGAGTGCTTTGGTCTTTCTTCAAAACTTATTCCTTTATTTCTAGCTTATTTGCACAGCCATGGAATCTAATACATACACAGAGAACCAGTATAGGGTAGCAGCTGAGATAATGTACTAGGAATGGATGGACCCAGATTCTAGTCCTCCCTCAGACACAAAAACCACCAGACTACTACAACCACATGGAATCAGCACAGCATACAAGCCAATTAAAGCTCTTCAAAACATCCTAGCAAACCAAAAGATCCAGAAACTCCAGAAGAAAAAATAAGAGTAATCTACAACATACAATGTACTAACTGCAACAACCGCTATGTGGGACAAACAGACAGAAGTCTGGCACAACGCATCCATGAACACCAACTAGCAGTTAGAAGACATGATGAAAACTGTTTAATTTCTCAACGTATAGGCAGACTTAACCATAGTTTCAGTTGGGAAAATGTGATCATCCTGGACCAAGCCAAGTCCAAAAATGCCAGGGAATTTCTAGAATAATTTCTCTCCCAAATTAGCCATCAACAGACACATAAACATTAACAACATCTACAGACTATGCAAAATGATCAATCAACCAGTCCAAAAAAAGAGAACAAAAAGACCCAAACACTTCTCCACCAGCAATCAGCACCCAGATCAGCATAGATTAACTCCAGGATTAATATCAGAGCAATAATCAAGTAAATAGCCCAATCAAGAAACTGCTAAAGAGCCAGTAGTAAAAGGTCCAACCTCTTTAAGACTATTCTCACCAACACAGGGCAAAGCACACCAAAATATAAACTGACAGCAACTGATGCTAGCATTGATGAGGTTACCTAATTTGGGTAATGAAATGTCTAGAAGAAAACAAGCAAGCTCAGAGAGTACCAAGGAACCCTCAAGTTTCTAACGATCTATTTTTTTAAAAAAGTATGTGTCAGCTCTGTTTCAGTCAAACTTCAAGAAATAAAAACCCTGAATCCATGTTGATTGAAAACAGGTATCATTTTACTGAAGCATGGTTG
>JAEANM010012403.1:0-14827 GCA_017656035.1 Myanophis thanlyinensis | reverse complement strand
TAAAAAATATTATAAAAAAAGATAAAAAAGATAGAGGGATGAGATTATGCGTTGATTTTAAAGGAATAAATGTTGTTTGTATTCAAAACATCTACCACCTACCCCTCATGAAAGACATGCTGGCATGTCACCTAGCAAAAGGGAAGGTGTTCACTAAATTAGATCTCCATGAAGCATTCTACCAAGTCCACATCAAAGAAGGAAATGAATGGAAAACTACCTTGAACTGCCCATTAAGCAGCTTCCAATTCAGAGTAGTGCCATTTGGACTACAAGGGGCCCCAGGAGTCTTCATGCAATTGATAAATGAGGTCCTACAAAGGGGTCCTTGTGTATTTGGACAACATTCTTATCTACAACGCAGAAGAGCATGTGAAGTTAGTGCAGGAAGTGCTAAAAAACTATTGACAACAAAACTGTATGTGAATTGTTCAAATGTGAGTTTCATAAATCTGCTTTAGACTACCTGGGCTATCGCATCTCAACCCAAGGGACAGAGATGGACCCAGGAAAAGTGAAAGCGGGGCTAGACTTGAAACCCCCATAAACCTGCAAACAACTCTAAAGCTTCCTGGGGTTTGCTCACTTTTACCAGCAATTTATCCCTGCATTCACAGAAATCACATTGTCAATCATTGAACTACTAAAAACCAAGAGGGGACCAACAAAGCCGAAACCAGGGCAACCACTAAATTGGACACTAGATTGCCAATGAGCGTTTGAAGCCCTCCTTTGCTAAGGAGCCCATGCTAAAACACCCAGACTCAGAACAACAATTCATAGTACAAGCAGATGCCAGTGACGTGGCAGTGGCAGCCGTATTCCTTCAAAGAAACAGTGACAGAGATCTACAGCCATGCACATATAGTGCTAAAAAACTCACTGATACTGAGAGAAGATAGACAGTGTGGGAGAAAGAAACTTATGCAATTCGTTGGGCGCTGTTCACATGGCTGTCAGAGTTCTTGTCTCTAATATTTGTGGCAAAAATCACTCACCCCCCTCCCTGGCTTATCAATCTATGGGCAACTGTGAAATGCCTCCTTATTTCGCGGCTACTTCAGTCTCCTTCCTGCCCCCTTCCGTTCTGGAAGCCTTCAAGAATTCAGGACACCCTCTTCCTTTGCTCGCTCTTTTGTACCTCTTTCATTCTTACTTAGGATTTTAGGAAAGATTCCTCCCACGACCCACCCACACCTCGGCCACTTCGGAGTCATCTGGCCACTTTCCCAGATAACTTCCATTTCTTTGCTTGATGTTTTTGGAGTGATTTGCTCTATTCCCAGGCACTCCATAGGCACCCAAACACTTTTCGCCCAGAGGGAGACATGACAGAGATTCAAAGCTTCATCTCCCTCTGGGTGAAAAGTATGCAGCAGAACCAGGTGGAGGCAGATACCAATGCGGATTTAAGATTAAATCTAAATCCAGCCAGCCTCTTAAATGGATTTAAGAATGCTGACAGCTTTTGAGAAACTCAAAGGGTTGCTTGCAGCTAAGTCGGTCCTGAAATATCCCGACCCAAACAACACTTTTGTCATCCAGGCTGATCTAGCAATGTCTCTATGGGGGTTGCGTTGTTAGAGAAAAATGACAGTGGCCACCTGCACTCTGCGCTTACACTTTCAGAAAACTGTCAGTGACTAAGCAAAGGGTAGGCAGTATGGGGAAAAGGAGGCTTACGCAGTGTGTTGGGCACGCCTAACCTGGATGCATTTCCTTGAGGGATGCAAGGTGCCTTTTAAAGTATGGACTGACCACGAGAACTTAAGAGGCACTACCAAACTCACAGAGGCTATCTTCTAAGCAGGTGCGATGAAAGCAGTACTTTAACTGCTTCAATTTCACATTGTGTTTCCTTCCAGGGGGAAAAAATTTCTGGACGATGCTTTATTCCAAATGCCTCAAATACAATTGCCCTAAAGCAGAAATAGTTAAAACTCTATTCTCACCCAGTCAACTGGGTGCCCAAGTCACCTCCAGAGCACAAGCAAAGGAAAAATGATAAATTTGTCAATGGGGTGACAGCCACACTTAAAGCCGCCTTGAAGGACAATAAATGGTTTCAAGGTCATGGGAATGTTTGCTCATTCCAAGGTGAACTAGTCTGGGTGGGAACTAAACTACACGCACCGGAGAGCCAGATACTGATGGTCTTGGGGAAAAACCATGACTCCAAGGCCACTGGACTCTTTGGCTTTGTAACTTTCCATCTAATTAAGAGACAGGTTTGGTGTCTGTCTCTGGAAAAGGACATTGAAACCTATGTGGCAAAGTGCCCTGTCTGCGCTTCAGCCAAAGACTGTAAGGGGAAAACTCCAGGACTACTCCAAATAGTGGCAGAGCTTTCAGCACCCTGGAGAGAGATCTCCATGGATTTTATTGTCAAACTTCCAGAAAGTTCAGTGAACAATATGGGTGGTAACTGAATTATTTTCTAAACAAGTACATTTTGTCCCGTCAGAAGATTCCTTCAGCACAGGGTTTGGCTAAACTATTTTTGCACTATGTTTACAGACTACACGGAACACCCCATTATATAATCTCAGACAGAGGGGTGCAATTCATCTCTATGTTTTGGAGTGCATTTCTTAACCTACTTGGGACTGACCAGGGGCTTAGCTCAAGTCATCACCCCCAAACTAATGGAGTGTGTGAACATATGAAATCAGTGTTGGAATAATAGCTCAGATAATATCAAGTATCAGCAAGATAACTGGATTGATTTGTTGACTTTGGCTGAAGTGGCATATAGTAATTCTGTACATAGTGGCACAAGATTCACTCCTTTTAGAGTGGCTATTGGACAGGACTTCAATCCTATGCCTGAATTGCCCCTCAACGACCCCCCAGTTGTGTCACTGAAAGAGTGAGTCTCCCAACTGCAAAATACATGATTGGTGGTGAAGCACAAGGCTTATAAAAAGCAAGCTGACAGGAAGCGTGAGCAACCCAAGCTGTTTAAGATTGGTGATCTTTCCACCCACTTCCTGCAGTCTCTATAACCATCAAAGAAACTGGGACTCAAGTTTGGACTCAATCAAACACATTATTTTCTCCATAACCATAGAATTAGACTTGCCCTTCAACAGGTTCACCCTTTGTTTTGCTGCTGTTTATTGAAGCCTGAGGTCATTCGTCCCTTAGACCTAAGCTTTCACAACCCTGGAGCCTTTATTGATAGAAGGGGAGCATTTTGAAATCTGGGAAATTCTAGATTTCCGTAAGCGTAAGGGAACCTCCAGTACTTAGTGGCCTGGAAAGATTTTCCAACAGCTGAAAATGTATGAATGATGTATAATGTATTTATTTGGAAGGGCAACTCTGTTGTCTGTGAAAAGTTTAAGAACATTATTCCAAAGTTTCTAAAACAGTAACAAGAGTTTAAATGTAAGACAGTTGAAAAATGTAATGGTAATTTCTGCATGGCTTCTCTGGGTTCTTATGCAAGATTCCAAATACTCACAGAATATTTATTGGAAATATGTAAATATGAAACAAGAGATATTCAAAGAAATTGTACAAAGGGTATCACTTACTTTTAAAGAAGAACAATAAATATCTGGATGCTATGAGGTAGTGATAACTAAAGGGATATGGGTGCTCTTCAGCAAAATACTACCAAACATTTCAGTGATAAGAGAAGTAAAAAGAAGAAATTCTTGACTCTATAAAAATTTGCTATTTCAGCTAATGGATGCGGAAAAATTCAACACTGTTTATAGTTTTCTATCTATTGGCCAACTTGACATAATTTTTTGTTTTAGACAACGAACAAAGTAAGCTGGCCAACTGCCTACAAAATTGTATGTTGCAGCAATAATGAGAATATTTGAATTCCCACATTAGGTGGTTGCTATGTTTTCAGATGAGGGTCTGATTCCAACATCAAAAAACAAACAAAAACCCTGAAAAACCCAGCATGCATATAAAGTATAGTCAGTGCTTCAAAGCAATTCAAACCGATGCAGTCAGCAAAAAACTATCACATAAACATATCATATAAAACTAATCTTTAGCAAGGATTATGGAAACACTCACTTTTTACACGATTGCCAGAGACACATGAAATTTTGACCAGGTTTTTTCATTTGTTCTGCATGTGGACTTGATACAGTATATATAGAAGGTGGCAAACTAACAGGTGGACCTTGAACTTGCATTGTTGGTACAGGTATTACAGGTGTGCTCTGTAAAAAATATTTTAAAAATAAGGATTATTTATATAACAAATTCATACTTTTCCCAACATCTAATGATTGCATCTTAAGATGTAAATGTCTTACAAATTCATATAAATAAATCACTAACTATTAAAGAACTCTGTATCATGATTAGCTTTTCATGGTTTTATTTCAACAAGAAGTAGATTGTAAACACTTTATAGAGTAAAAAATAAATAAAAGTAGAAGTCTACGTGCTGTTTACAAATTTGCTCAATAGACTATATCCTCTATTTTTACTCAACACAGAATTAGACATATTTTTAAGGAAGATTTCCAGGTGGCAACTGCTTTTTATGGGAAAAAAAGCAACTGGGCAATTTAAAACATACTGTGTAATTTTAGCAATATTTTTCACACTAAGCAATTTAAAGCAAAGCTACTGCATTAGTTTTGGCGCCTTTCAATTCCTGTTAGATATGTTTAAAAAAACCTGAATTAAGCACTCTTAAGAAACCATGCTATATCATTATTTGACATCAATATGCATGCTATTAAACCCATTAATCCTGTGTGTGTGTGCGCGCACGCGCACATGCGTGTGCAGGTACACATACATAAAAACACATACACTGCTGACAATCCCTTGTAGTGGAAAACCCACATAAAATACTTCTTGAAGTAGTTGAGATGGATGATAAAGAGCACTTAAAAATAGCAGGTCAATGAAAATATTAAGCTAAAATCCTTTTTTTGTTATTTATATAACTTTCCAAAGTTTTCTTCATTTCCTAATGACAAGTTTCTAACAAGGTAGCAATCCCCAACCCAATTTGTCTTACATGGAAACAGTCTCTGCATTATCAACACATTCATATTGTCACAAAAAATTCCTAAAGAGTATATCAAATACAATACAAACACAATGCAATACAATATAATATAAAATATATAAAAAACTAAACATAATTCATAATCCTTTTGCACTAAACTTCTGTAATTTAGTATGAAAGCTCGGGCTGGCTATCAATAGATTACTGAAGGTACCCCAGTATGAATTACGGTCTTCAGAAAGAACATTCAATTTATAGACTTATGTTTATGGCTTTATATAGATAGCTTTATATACAGAATACTGCTTAAATTCTTGCAACTATGTATTTGCTTTCTGCCACTAAGTTCAATCAAATCAAGTTGAAGTAGCCAATGAATTGGAGCTTCCTGGATGCTGCTAATTTGCTTTCCACACAAGGTTATTTAAGCAGGATGGCTTAAATCTGGGTTTAAGAGGTGGTGGTGGGGAACATGAAGAGGAATTAAAAAGTGCTTTCTACTCAAATATATTTTGTAAGGACTTATATAAAAATGGTTGCAAGCTACATCAATACACTACAAAGTAGAAAAATAACTTTGGAGCAAACAACAATATCCCCAGTAGTATAAAACCTGTGATTGGAAATTAGCAGGAAAAAGAAACATGGAATAATAGGAAAGACTGATTTGTGAAGCTCAATTTACTACCACTTGGACACTGAATTACAAGTAAGTCAACTTCATCTGCACAATATGAGAAAAGTCTTACTAGCACCCCCTTGTTCTCTGGATACTACTTTAAAGTATAGTTAAAATAGCCAAGTAACCAATAGTAGTAATGACCTTATTACTCCCTGAAACTTAGAAACTACTGAAAAGGAGCGATGAATATGTTCAATATAAGAAACAGACAATAAGCCTGTTTATTTATATATAGGTAGTTCTCAACTTAGGACAATTGAGTCCAATACGTCTATTGCTAAGGAAGACAGTTAAGCCCCACTTTTACAACCTTTCTTGCCATAATTAAGTGAATCACTGCAGTTGTTAATAACATGCTTGTTAAGTAAATCTGGTTTCCCCATTGACTCTGCTTGTCAGGTGGTGGCAAAAGTTGATCACATGACTCCCAGGATACTTTATCAGTCAAAAGTGCATGTCAGTTGCCAGGCATCTAAATTTTGATCATGTGTGACTATGGGGATGCTGTAACAGTTGTGTTTTTTGTCAGGGCAACCTGGTCTACCCAATTATGGGATGGAACATAAGGCTTCCGTTTTCCTCTTTCAGCTCCAATCCAGGAGCCTTCAAAGGCAGTTGCTTTCGTGAAAAATTATTTTTGTGAAACATAAATTTAACACAAAAAAAGTAACAGTTGTGTGAAAAACAGTCATAAATCACTTTTTTTCACTGCTACTGTAACTTTGAACAAAAGGAATGATGTAAGTGGAGGACTACCTGTACTTCTCTGAAATTCTACTCATTTATGAAGTATGCAAATCTGTGGAAAGAAACTTATTTTACTAATCTTAAGTAAACACACATTCAAAATCTATTGAGTAAAAATGCTTTAAGCAGAAAATGATAAAAAGAAATAGTAATGAATATCAGAATAACTTCAATCAGCCTCTGTAAGGAAAACCACTTTAGAGAATGTATATTTAAAATTTGAAGGCTAGATAGAGTGCTGTTTTCAACAGAGGTGGGAGAGGTACCATGTCAGATGAAAGAAGACGATTTCCCCCACTTCAGGAGTATAGGACTTGCAAATAGGAACTTTAAAATTTAAAATTGTTGTCCCTATTTCTATCTTCAGCTTTCTGTAACAAATACTCTAAATATTATTTTCTTTTACCCCCTAAAATTCAAAAGGGAAATCCAGAACTAAATACATTTAAGCTAATAATTTACAAAATGGGCAACCATTAAAATTTATTATTTTATTCTACTCATACATCTCATTAAGATATTCTTTCTTCAGATATTGCTGCTTTAAGAAGTTCAAATGGAAAGAAGTCATGACAATTTCCTCCGTTCTGACCTGCACACATCTCTTCATGTTCTAAGGCTGATGAGAGGTCCCAAATCAGGCCACTCATCTATTGATGTTTCCAGTTGTCTCAAATGTTAGCCTTGTCCATGTTACCTTTAGTGCCTGTCTGCCTCATTCGCCTTGAAGCTTGCATTCATCTGGGACACCTTGAGCAGCTTTCTTCATTTCAGATTCTTCTAAGCTAGCCATCACAATTACCACTTAATAGGCCAATTCACTTACTATGTATTTTAATTAGAGCGTATGCAAGGTTGTAACAGGATGGATAACTTCAAATGAAAGAATGATGGCATATTAATCAGATGGAGATGACAAAAGGCATTCCTAGCCATTAAAGCTACTTGTTTATCTATCAGCAAGAATATGCACAGAATTCTACCAAGTAGAATAATTTCAGCCACGAGGACAAACCTAAGTTCCTAGCTGGTATTCACAAAGATCTGCAGCACTGTGAGTTTATATCGAAGACATTTTTTTCCTCAGGTACTGATTTTAAGAAAGTACATTAGAAGATATCTAGATGGGAATATATCAATACTGGTCTGAACCTCTCAAGACAATACATTTACTTGAAAACAGACAACCCATGTACATAAACAGAGACATCTTATCCTTTTTTCTCATACAAATATACCTTTTTTCATACATTCTCCCATGTTATGGGATCTTTGGTACGCTCTGAGCTTAGTTGTTTTCTTGCAGACATTTCATTACCAAACTAGATAATATCATGAAAGCCTGATGAATTGTCAATTAACTCTAGAAATTTACATCATCACTTCTGTTTGACCTTTCTACCACGCTGTTCTTCAAAAATGTATGTCAAACAAGTAGTAAATATTTGGCATAAAAATGTAGTAAATAGCTAAATTTGTCGAACAAGAAACAAGATATTTGTCTTTCATGATGAAAGCCAAGTTGAAAAAATAATTCAGTTTTGGAAATGCCTGTTTTTTACATTTTTTACAAATAAAATTGTAAAGCAAATCATACTGTTCTAAATGTACTTTGAATCCCAAGATAACCAAATGAAAATAAATTGACAGATAACTGGCAAAATGCCTTCCAAATTCTAAACTTTAAGCTAGTTATCCCTTTATAGGCAGCTATTTTCAACCAAACTTATACTATAAAGGAACAGTTTGTGAAATTTCTTCCATTTACTTATTTTAAAAATCAAAACAATTATCAGTTCCCAAAATCATTTTAGTTTCTTCTTGGTTGTCCTAATTTTCAGTTTAGGACATCTTGAGAAAGATGTCAAGTAGAACAAAAAAAAGGTTCATACAAAGATCTTGAAGGTGGCTTATAGATAGAAATTAGCCATATTAACAACATAAAGAATAAATAGGAAGAGATTATTGATTACTTATATCCAACTGGAATATTATATTAAATGATACAGCTTCTGAGTTACTATAAATACATTTACAAATCATATATAATTAAGATTAAATACCATTTGTAATTTAGATTTAACTGTTTAACAGATTTAAAGTCTACTTTACAAAATACCACTCGTGATATAATTACAATTTAAAGATCCCTAGACAAATTTTAAATATCCATCCATCCATCCATCCATCCATGATAAAGTAGCATCAGGGAACAAAATTTTGTTAACATTTTGGTTTAAAACTAAACTTAATTAAATGACTGCTGGGATAAATACAGTAAATATTTCCCACCAAGACTTATATATCATTTCAGATAAAGAATTTCAAACATGAAGATAATCACTTGACATTTCTGGACATGTTTCAATGTACGACAGTAATCCAGTCTGTAAATAATCATACACTATTGAGGCAAGGTATGGTTCACTTTTCTACATAATGCTGTATTTACCTCAAATTACCTTGAGGTAAGATGGGTGGCCTATAAATTTTATAAATTAATTAATTGGTGGCATAACAGAAGCTAATAAAAAAACAGATTTTGTGTAGAGCCCATCTCACCTGCTTCACCAGATTCTGCAAATCCAGAACATCTCACAAAATTTTAAGGAATGAGTCTACAGAATCAGTTGTACCTTCTATGGAACATGTGTCAGATTGTTTTCCTATATTAATTTCTTTGACTACTACCTGGAAACTATTCTCTACTTTTTTGGCATTAGAGAACAAAAATTAGACAAACTAATATACTAATTAGAAATTATCAATATTGTCATAAAGCAGGTTTTAGAATGCACAATAAAGCTTACTACATAACACAAATGCACAGTAACCAATAAGTTATACAATATGGAAAAATGAAATAGATTACATTGGGACTGGATACCTCTTTTACTAATGCATTCTTCAAAATCTGCATTATCTGTGTTTTCCTTACTTACTTAGTTATTGTACTCAAATATCCCAAAATGTTTCTGCACAAAGAGCATCATGTAGGAGTATGTCTTCAAATTAAACTCTTACAGATGTATTCATTTGCAAGTTATCTAAACAATTTTTATCCTGTGAATAATGTTTTCCTTGTGTAAGCTCATTTTAATAGGCATACTATAAATGTTTGAAGAATGTGACGTGATGTGTAGACTTCCTACATCCACTATATCTTTACTTTCATCTAACCTGTAAATTCTGTTTCATATCAATAATTTTATTTATTTTTCACATTTTTGAACCACCCATCTCCCACAAAGAGGGATTTGTTCCCTCTTTGTACTATTTGTTTTGAGGAAGTATCTTCTTGAGTATACTTTTTTTTTTAAGGAAAATGAGGTGGATACAAACTCTTAACAAATGAAGTAAATGAAAGCTGAGTTTTTAAAAACCATTCCAATAATTCTTACAGGTTCTAATGAGAACTTTAAACTTGTCCGGAAGCTTCAATCCAAACAATGACCAATGCATGCTTGTAAAACATCTAGAACTATCTGTAACTCTGTAGTATTGTGACCTATAACATGACCTGAGTTTCATGGATCAAAAGATTAAAGAAACCATGCACCGAATTATGTCTTAATTGGACATACTGAAGCAACAATCTGTCTCTTTGTTGAACAAAGCATGTCAAGTTTTAATAATTGGTTGCAGCTTTTTAAGAATATGATTTTAACCAAATGCTTCCTGTACTTGTCAATCAATACCACACATGAGCTTGGCCTATTCCCCCTACAGAAGTGTTATAGCTTCTTTATATTCAAGGACTGTTTTGAATGAACTGCTCACTTCAACATTTCAATTGATTAAGGGCTTCAACTTAGCTATTCTAAAATGTAAAGTTCTGCTTGTCATTATGATTTACTACTATTCTATGGCATGACCAGCATTCATTTAAGCTTTAGCTCACTGACAGATAACCTTACATTCTCCTACAAAATTATTATTGTTGTAATTCAGAACCCACTGTTCCACTATGACTGTGAACTATCCAGGTCCTGGGATTGAAAGGCAGCTCCATGATACTCCCACAATTTCACAATATGAAATTATTTTCCTGGAATGCAGTGTTTTGTTTTCTCCAAGCACATTTCTTGTTACTATTAAAGACTATATGTGTTATTTGAACATAGTTCCAATAGTCTGCTGGATCATCCAGACAATCTTTAGTAAATATGACAGGCAGCCATGTACTTTCTGGAAAGTAGTGGGTTTCTACTTGGCATTATCCCATGCACACTATTCTTGTTCAGTATTTTCCTTTTGGCGAACTCATGAATATTGAAATCATTGTCTGCATATCCTTTGCTGTTCTTTTTGTCCTTCTGGACTGTTTTATACCTTAATCTTGGGATAAATTCTGTTGAAAGACATTCTTGGAAAGAATAACAATGTTATTGAAGGAGGCCATGGTTATTAGCAATGTTTCTACAGTCTTCCCAGTTTTATAACCATTGAGAATGCCATTTCTGAGGTCTACAAAGATTTATTTTGACAAAAGCAGAATTCACTTCCATAAGCATTTTGAACAGCAGATTCAAATTTTTATTGTTTTTAATAGGGATTATATTCTCAAAACTGTGTTTGATTGTTATCTCATTTACTAGGATATCTGATTCAATTTACCTTGTTAAGAGACCTGAATAATCTATTCTAGAACTTTATATAACTCTACAATAAATACATTATTAATCATATATTTAAAAAGGCATGCCACACATTTGTTTTGGACATTGTTTAACCAGAATCTCTTCAATTAATCAGCCTTAGATGAAATCCTGAGCACATTGTACTACAGGATTACTTATAGTTCTAAACAGTTCACAAACTTTCACTTCTGTAACACAAACTGAAAACATCCATCTAATAACTAACATGATAATGACATCATTGGTCTGTTGCTCTAGCTAATGCAGTCTTCTGCTACTGAGATAGACTATTACTTCTTTCAGTGTTACTTGACAACTACATTTTATGTTCATCAACTTGCTTAAAACCAGAAGATTATATGAATGAAAGGTGGAAAGCAGAGAAAATTTTTGCACAAAACAATCCTACTGAAATATTTATAGCACTTCACTTTCCACTGGAGCTGAGAAATCAATGGAAGAAGAATTTAACTATTTACAGACACTAGAAGTAATGATATTGACAGCTCTTGAAAATATAGTTAGATTCTTTTCCACCTGTGATTTTTCTGCTTCACAGTGGAAAATAATATGCTGTACTGATTTTCATGAGACAGAAAACCTTTATATGATTTTTATCAGACAATTGTATGAGTGATTTGAGGTAAATGAACATTAGATATATCACATCATTACGAACTAACACACATTCTTTCTTCTAGTATGGCTCACAAACATTTATCTGAGTTTATCCTTCCAAAATAGTCTATTATTTAAAGAAAGCTTTTTTAAAAGAAAAAAATTATGGTTTACTATATACTGAAATGATTAATGAAATTATAGCATAAGTAATAGAACTGTATCTAGATATTATCTCCAAATCTGCTTCTTGGAGGTTGCACTGAGTTGATCAATTGAGATGAGCACAGTTTAGACTAAGAAT
Source organism: Myanophis thanlyinensis (assembly GCA_017656035.1). NCBI lineage: Eukaryota > Metazoa > Chordata > Lepidosauria > Squamata > Homalopsidae > Myanophis > Myanophis thanlyinensis. The sequence goes on along the minus strand of JAEANM010012403.1, from coordinate 2,840 downwards.
TTTTTAAAAAAATATCTAAACCACAAATAAAGGCATTTTCAGAGATATTTTAGCCACTGAAAATATTTTCAAACATTTGGAATTAAAGAAAAGATAACCGGAGGCGATTAGCACCTTTATTTTGAAAAAGAAATAATTACTATTTAAATTCTACCACTGTTTCAATTCTGTACATAATTCCTTAAAGATGAAGATGGAAAGCCTCAGGATAAAATAAATAAATGGAGTATAAGTCCTGTGTCTAGAAGTAGTTTCTCTTTCTTTTGCAACATTTTTTTGAACTCCCAAATTCATAGGTAATCTCTCCATAGACCCCAATCACACATTTACTCTCATATACAGGAAATTACTAAGCATTTTTTTTCCTCGGTAACTTTCTTTTCTGGATATGTTCCTCTGCATATCATTCGCCTTCACATTCATTTTTTATAGAGTGGGGGGGGGGGTCGATGAAAGAATCTTTTAACATCATAAACTTTCATTTAACATTCATTAAATGCATTCTTGAATGCATCTGAATCAATATTAAAAGGGGGGTGATGACATTGCCATAGGTGTACTATAGGCCAACCAACCAAACAGAGGAAATGGACGAACTTTTTGCTAATCAGTTAACTAAGGTATGTAGGAAGCATATCACAATAGTACTGGGGAATTTTAACTACCCTGAAATCAACGGCAACCAAGTGAAAGATCCAGCAGGTTCCTGACAAACCTAGCAGACAACTTTGTTTCCCAAAAAGTAGAGAAGGAAACAAGGGGATCAGCCATATTGGACTTGATTCTCACTAACAGAGATGAAATGATAGAAGGTGTGGGAGTGATCATGCAATCCTGGAATTTAATATTATGCAAACACAAGTAATAGAACAAAGTCAAACTAGAGTCTTGGACTTTAAGAGAGCTAATTTCAATGAACTTAAGAGAGAGTTTGTGAAGGATTCCATGGATGAGAATCCTCAAGGGGGAAAAGAACTCAAAAAGCTTGGGAAATTTTGAAAAGTGAGATTATAAAAGCCCAGTCTACCACAATACCAATGAAGAAGAAAAGTAACAGCTCTCAAAAGAAGAACTCTGACAAATTTAAAGACAAAAAGGACAAGTATAAAAAGTGGAAAGAGGGGCATATAACCAAGGCAGAATATCAGCAAATAGCCTGAGCCTGCAAAGGTGAAGTGAGAAAAGCTAAGGCTCACAATGAACAAAGGTTTGCGACAAAAGTAAAAAAATAACAAAAAAGCTTCTTCCAACATGTTAAAAACAAGAAAAAAGTCAAGGAAACAATTGATCCATTTCTGGGAGAAAATGGCAAGAAGGTGACAAGCAACAGGGAGAAAGCAGAACTACTTCACTCATTTTTTGCAAAGAGAAAAAACAGTTTAACCTATCGAAAACAGCACCACAAAAAACTGACTAGGAAACACAAATTAAAATAGGGAAGAAAATGGTAAGTGAGCACCTGTCTACCCTAGATGAGTTCAAATCACAGGATCAGATGGATTACACTTCAAGATTCTGAAGGAACTGGCAGACGAGATCTCAGAACCTCTGAACTATATCTTTCAAAGATCCTGGAGTACCGAGGAACTGCCAAAGGACTGGAAAAGAGATGATGTAATTCCCATCTTCAAAAAAGGAAAAAAAATAGATCCAGGAAACTACAGAACTATCAGCCTGACCTCAATACCAGGAAAGATTCTGGAAAAGATAATCAAGCAATGAATCAGTGAACACCTAGAAGCAAACAAAGTAATAACCAAAAGCAATCATGGGTTTGTCAAAAACAGATCATGCCAGACTAATTTTATTGCATTCTTTGACAAAGTGACAAAATTAGTGAACCAGAGGAATGCTGTTGATATAATTTACTTGGACTTCAATAAGGCATTTGATAAAATAGACCATAACCTACTACTTAATAAAATAGAAAAATGTTGGTTACACAGCATCACCACCAGATGGATTCATAAGTGGCTGACCAACTGCACTCGACATGTAGGCCTCAATGGAACTGCATCTACATGGAGAGAAGTATGCAGTGGGGTACCCCGAGGCTCTGTTTTAGGCCCAGTACTCTTCAACATCTTCATCAATGATTTGGATGAGGGGCTAGATGGGGAACTCATCAAATTTGCAGATGACACCAAGCTAGCAGGAATAGCCAACATTCCAGTCCAGAAGATAGGCGTAAGATACAGAAGGATCTTGACAGACTTGAACATTGGGCACTATCTAACAAAATGAATTTCAATGGTGAAAAAAGTAAGGGTTAGGGTTAGGCAAGAAAAACAAAACGTACCTATGTGGTACCTTGCTCAATAGTAGTAACTATGAGAGGGATCTTGGAGTCCTAGTGGACAAATATTTAAATATGAGCTAGCAGTCTGCTGCATCTGCCAAAAAGACCAACACAGTTCTAGGCTGCATAAATAGGATAAAATCAAGATCATGTGAAATGTTAATACCAGTTTATAATGCCTTGATAAGGCCACATTTGGAATACTACATCCAGTTTTGGTTGCCATGATGTAAAAAAGATGTTGAGACTCTAAAAAGAGTACAGAGAAGAGCAACAAAGATGATTAGGGGACTGGAGGTAAAAACATATAAAGAATGGTTGCTGGAACTGGGTATGTCTAGTCTGATGAAAAGAAGAACTAAGGGTGATATGATAGCAGTGTTCCAATATCTAAGGGGCTGCCACAAAGAAGACAGACTCAAGCTATTATCCAAAGCACCTGAGGGTAGAACAAAAAACAGTGAGTGGAAACTAATCAAGGAGAGAAGCAACTTAGAACTAAGGAGAAATTTCCTGACAGTTAGAACAATTAATCAATGGA
>JAEANM010012402.1:0-14827 GCA_017656035.1 Myanophis thanlyinensis | reverse complement strand
CGCTGAGAGATCTAAAAGGACTAGGACAGAGGAACAACCCCTGTCCCGTGCCCTCCAGAGATCATCAACCAACGCGAGCAAAGCCGTTTCCGTGCTGAAACCGGGCCTGAGTTGGGAAATAAACATCACATCGTGAGGGTTATATTATCTGATGTCCGCTTCAAGATGATGATGCTGGAGAAACTATCAATCTCATATAACACTTGCAATATTGAATATCCTATGCTGCGTTTTGTCACTCATGCTTCTAATTGTTGGATAAGGTTACCAGTTATTTTTGAAATGGCGGAAAGCCCTGAACTGGTGCTTGAGCTCAATAAACTGAAATGGAGTTTTAGAGAAAACAGGAGTCTGTTTGGTGGGTTCTATATGCAGGTTGGTATTTTGATTTTTTGGGGGGACGGGGTTATATTCTCTTCACTTTAGTGTGCTTCTAGATCCAGTTGATTCCTGGAGATACATATGCCTTTCATGGCACCAAGTGCCCTAAGCAAGCTTTCCAAGTGATGGATCAACTATATATTCTGATCGAAGTCATCCATGCATTCATTTAGGCTGCAAATTCAGGAAGTTTGTCGTAATTAGGGAGCATTAAATGGAAGGGAGATGTTGAACTTTTTTTTTTAGAAAAGGAACTCGAGGAACAAGGATATGCATGTGTACAATGAAGATAAATTAAGATAATGTGGCAGATACCACTACATCTTTTAAAAAATACATCACCAAAATCATATTTCTGAGTCTGAAAACATTAATTGCAGATATGATTGGAAGGATGCTGCAAAATGTAGATGAAAATCTTGACTGCTTAAAGGTAGTCACTTCAAGGCTACTTTGTATCTTAGGTTTTGGAACTCTTTCGTGTATAACATATTTATGTTGATTGTAAATTAAATATAGCTGATTATGTAAAGCAGCATATAAACTAAGAACCTGAACAGATTTCTAACGGCGGGATTCTACTTAAACAAGATAAGCCTTTTATTTTTCAGCAGGGCACTGCTTTTTGAAATCTCTCATCAAAGGGGTTTATGTGGTACTTCTGTTGTCACTTGAAGAGAGGCTTCATTTTCTCTGAAATGAGAGTTTCATCTTTCATACTGTTCTTTTTTCTTATATCACCTATTGTACATTTATAACTATTCTTTTTATTATACTGTGTAATCTGGCTTGAAAACCTCCTTGGAGGGAGAATATAACATGATCTTTCTTATTTCAAAACATACTAGTTCTGATTTGTTATTGTCAGGAATGTTTTTGCAGGCTAGGTAGCTGGTAGCCCTGCCCCTCCTTTAGGCCTGTGTCATAGTTAACACTACTTTGGTTTATTTTCTCAATAGTAGTCCTGTATGCCAATGATGTTGGGACTGAAGGAGGAGAAAATAGGCTAGCACTATACTATTGAAATATATGCCATGTCTCAAGTGGGGAAGGGATATTGCATCTTTTGGAAAATGATAGCCATGTTTTTACTGTTCCAGGAGAAACTGTAGTAAAGCCTACATATCCAGTATTGTGCCAGCAACCATACCTTTGTCCTGCTTCTATAAAGAAGTACCAGCAAAACCACAGGGGCCAGAATAAGGTATCTTTACTTCTCCATTACTGTACAATACAAAGCATCTACCTTGTGACCTCCTGACCTCCAGTGGCACAACAAGCAACACCATCATTGCTACCAATTTAGGCTACAGTGTAATGACAGGTTCAAATCCTCTTACACTATTTGTAATTGCCTTTGAAGAAAAAAAAAACCTACTTTCACATGTCATGGAGTACAGGTGCACAGCAGAAGCAACATGGAAAAGAGCAAAGAAGATTCCACAGTTTTTTTTTCTTTTTTGGCTGCAGGACAAAAAGTTATGTGCTCAAAGCAGAGTGGAAATGAAATTTTCTAGCTATCAAAGATCAACCTGTGTAGGAGAATAAAAGGTGATAAAAAGCAGTAGCAGTCTGAGGAATGAATATTTTTAGCTTTAGATGGATATGGACACTAACTGTAAGGGATTCGAAATGGTGCAATCTGAATATTTAGTAGTTACAACCAGAACATTTTATACTTAGCTGATTCTGCACAAATCTTCAGTTTAGGTTTGTAAATAGTGTTAATTAGTTTTTGATTAGTAATGACAATATGCTTCTCTATGTTGGAGACAGAATATACTGTGTAAAGGATACAGCCTCCTACTGCTTAGTGTATTGGGGAGTGTTAAAATAACTTTAAGAACCACCAATATTAACATAATATAAAACGTAATGTAAAAGAATCATACTTCATAGTTTTGTTTTATCTCTCTTTCCTGTGTGAATGTAACTTAGAGTATTGGGTTAGTGATTGCTGTTATGTTTCATGTTTCAAAGTAGAATATTTCTTTAAGGAAATTGGTTACTAAATAGGAAAAACAACATCAAGTTTCTATGTGTGCCATTCCTTCATATCACCTTTTACAAAATGAGCCATTTCATATATCTTGTATTTAAATTGTGCTTATATTTAGTTATCTTATTATATTCGTTACTGCTGTCCATTGCAGTAAGATTCTAGGCAGCTTACAAAATCCAATACACAGTTAAAAACATAAAATGAGACAGATGAAACCAGAAACAATACACAATAAAAACATGTCAGGGGACCTACAAACACACTGACCCTGGGAGCAGAGCCTGGTTTTATTTTTTAAATAGTGAATTCAATGAGGGGGGTGGGCATGTTGAACGTGGGTACATTTTTATTAACAGGAAGTGGATGCACCCCAGGAGAGGAGGTGGCATCTGTATCTCTGGGGATACCATTCCAGAAGATGGCAGCAACAGAAAGCACACTTCCTTAGTAGAAGGGATCTGGAGAGCACCCACTCTGCTCTCATGTGCCTAGATGGGTAGAAACAATTGGAAATATGTGGTCCCTCTGATAACTAGGCCTTATGCCATAAATGACTTTGTCAGTAACAACCAACATCTTGAATTGTACCTGGAATCCCACTGGCAACCAATGCAGCTTGCATAGTGGCAATGATGCATGGGCATAGTGAGTCCATTACTGCTTGTGCCACTTCATTTTGCACCAGTTGTATCTTCCATATAGTCTTTGACGGTAGCCCTTATAGAGCAGGTTGCAATAGTCCCATTGTAAGGTGACCAGGCCATGAATGCCCATATGAAAAGCTTCCTGGTTGAAAAAGCACAACTGGCATGCAAGATGAATCTGCAAAAGTTTTTTTTTTTTAACCACAGCTGCCATCTGCACTTCGAGCAGTAACTGAGTGTTGTAGAAGAGGGTCCCAAATTGTGCACCCCCAAATGAGGAAGTGCAGTGCCATCCAAGTCTGGTGGTTAAAACAACCCCTGGGGGAGGGGAGAAAACAGCCAAGCTCACTCAGTCTTGCAGGATTGAGCTGGAGTCTTCCTCCCTATCCAGACCTGAAGGGCCTCCAAACAAACACCAAGTTGATACAGCTTCACTTTGCATGTCAAAGTGCAAAATGTGTGACATCATCCATGTAATGTTGTGGCAGTGCCATGACTGAGTATTGGTTTACCTCATATCCTGAGCTGTATTTGCAGGGCAGTTATTAACTGGATGGCAGATAGATTTTAATATGTTTTGCTACTGAAGATAATAGAAAGTAATTATTTCTGCTAAAGCGAGGTCTGCTAGAAAGTGTCATCATCAAAAGGGAGGATCGGGTTATGGCCTGGGAATTCTAGGATGCAGCATCTATATTTTGCTTTTCCTCTGTTCTCATGATTCATCCTATTTTAGTTATTTTATCAGTGAAGCAGCAATTTTTAGGGGTTGATAGCATTTATTTAATTTCATAATGTTTTTTGGGGGGGGGACTGCCAAATCAAAACATTTTCACTGACACAAATGGAAAACAACAAAATTGTATGCACATACCACTTCTTTGGGCATTTACTACATGGATGTATGCTACATATACATTGTAAGTACAAACATGAAATGCAATCCTAGGTAGGCAATCCTACGCATGCTATGAAACTTACTTTGACCAAAGGAATGTACTTCCAGAAGAGTGCTTAGGACTGTAAGATTCCAGAACAGGAACCGTTATGACAAGGTGAAGCTTGCTTTATCTTTCTCTGCTTAAAGGAATATGCTACAGACAAACAAGAATTTGAATTCAGACAGTTGCGAAACTTGAACTCATTAAACTGAACAACTCCTAGTATATGTCTCTGATAAAGTTTCTGTCTTGTTAGCTTGCAGAAAAGGTCTCAGGCATTTTGAAGCAAAAAAGATAGAATGCTGCCTGATCGCTTGGCAGAGATACAAAGGACTTAGATAAGCCACAATAAATGCAGAGGAGACCTAGGGATGCTCGGCCCCATTAACTAAACCTGGCCCTTTGCCATTTACCATGTTCATTTTGGGATAGAAATAGCCTGGCTCCATCTATCTGTATTTGATAACTTCCAGATTATAAACTACTGTACTGTAATACATTTAAAGTTCACTTTGAAGACAATTTAAAAATCACTGTAAATAGTTATCTGGGACTGAATTTGTTAATCTTTTGCCAAAAGTACATGCCCCAGGTTATCAAGACTCAGTCCCAAGGATAAACCTAAAAGGCCATCAGAACTTGGGGAAAGAGTATGTGATGGAATGCTAAATTTCATGTTTTTCAGTCAATATATCTTCTAAAATATAAAGGATGGAAAGAAAAAGACTATTTCACATCTCTACAAATTTCCATATTTTCTGTCTGAACTCAAATAGGAGTCCCACTCCTTTGTAAGAGATGCTCAGATCAATGATGTCTTGACAGAAATGCTGCAGAAGAGTTTTGTGTGATGACAAGATGTTTCACTATGATTTAAACTGGAATGATTTTTTTTTTCATTTTCAATAAATATTTCAGCTATTTCGGATTTGTGCAGTCCACAAATATACTTCATTGAATTGGGACAACACCCTCAATCAAATTCATTCCATACTAACCTATTACTTGTTTAGTTGCTATATTTTCCACTGTTTTCTAGGATAGTTGTACAGCAAGGCATTATTTTAAACTACAAGTTGACAGCACTGAAACAGGATCCGGGGAAGATAATGTTTTAAAGAGTTCAAGTGTCTAAACACAAGTGCACAAAGTCTGGGGAACAAACTTGAACTATTAATACAAGAAGGTAGATACGATATAGTTGGAATCACAGAAACTTGGAGGGATGTAACCCATGACTGGAACATACTGATAGAAGGGTACAAACTGTTCAAAAAAACCCAGACCCCATAAAAGAGGAGGTGGAGTTGCACTGTATGCATTGTATGACCATTATATCGCTACAGAAATGCATGAAACCAAAGACAAAAACCTCCTAGAATGTACGTGGGTCAATATAAAAGAAAAAAAGAATGACATGGCCATAGATGTCAGAAAAAATAGATGTACTTTTTGCTAGCCAACTAACAAATATACTGTATGTAAGAAACAGATTACAATAATAATGGAGGACTTCAATTACCCTGACATCAATTGGAAAACTAATTCTGCACCAAGTGAGAAATCAGATAAGTTCCTAACCAACCTATCTAACAACTTTGATGTCCAAAAGGTAGAGGAGGAAACTATAGAGGGACAGCCATACTGCACTTAATTCTAACAAACAGCGAAGAAGTAATATAAGGAGTTGAAATGGCAGGAATCTTGGATGAGAGTGACCATGTCTTACTAGAATTCAACATAACCCAAACACAAGCAATAGAACATAATGATACCAGAGTCTTAGATTTTAAAAGAGCTGATTTTAATAAACTGGGACAGAATTTGGGAAAGATTCCTTGGATGAAAATCCTAAATGGGAAAACAACTCAAGAATCTTAGGAAACTGAAAAATATGGTCATAAAAGCCCAGATCAGCACAATGTCACTGAGAAAGAAAAACAAGAAATCCCAGAAGAAACCAGCATGGCTGCACACCATCTCTCTGACAAATTGAAAGACAAGAATAACAAGTACAAAAAATGAAAAGAGGGACATACAACTAAGTCAGAATATCAGCAGATAGCCAGAATCTGCAAAGATGAAGTCAAGAAAGCAAAGGCTCAGAATGAACAAAGTCTTGTGACAAAAGTCAAAGATAATAAAAAAGTTTCTTCCAACATACAAATAACAAGAAAAAAAAAATTGAGGAAACAGTCAGTCCACTAAAGAGAGAAGTGGAAGGAACAGGCAAGAGAGAGAAAGCAGAGCTGCTTAACACATTCTTTGCATCTGTCTTCATGCAAAAAGAAACTATAGCCCAACCTACCAAAAAACATCTGTAAAAGACAGAGTAGAAATAAAAGTTAAAATAAGCAATAGTAAGAGAACACCTATGTGATCTTGATGAATACAAATCACCACAACCTGACATCCCAGGCCTCCCAGAGTTCTAAAGGAGCTGTCAGATGTCATCTCAGAACCACTGAGGACTGGAAAAGAGCTGATGTGGTTTCCATCTTCAAAAAATGGGAAAAAAAGTAGACCCAGGAAACTACAGACTAATCAGCCTAACATCAATGCCCGGGAAGATACTGGAAAAGACAGTAAAAGAAAACAGATCCAATATCTAGAAATGAGTGAAGTAATAACTAGCAGTCAGCATGGGTTTGTTAAAAACAGATCATGCCAACCAATCTTATTTCATTCTTCAATATAGTGACTAAATTAGTAGATCAGTGAAATACTGTGGACATAATATATTTAGACTTCAGCAAGGCATTCGACAAAGTAGATCACAATCTACTTCTTGGTAAACTGGAAAAAAAGTGGGATAGATCACCATTCATAACTGGCTGACAAACCATACTCAACGAGTAGTCCTTAATGACTCTACATCTACACGGAGAGAAGTAAGCAATGGGGTACCACAAAGTTCCGTATTAGGCCCAATACTCTTCAATATCTTCATAAATGACTTAGATAAGGAAATAGAAGGCGAACTTACCAAATTTGTGGTTGATACTAAACTGGCAGGAATAGTTAACACCTTGGAAAATAGGTTCAAGATCCAGATGGATTTTGACAGACTCGAACTCTGGGTCCTATCTAACAAAATAAAATTCAATGTAGAGAAAAGTAAAGCCTTACACTTAGGCAAGAAAAACCAAAAGTACACATAGACTGGGTGAAACCAGGCTTAATAGCAGTAACTGTGAGAGGGATCTTGGCATCTTAGTGGAAAAGTGTGCAGCGGCAGCCCAAAAAGCCAATGCAATCCTTAGCTGCGCTAACGGAGGGATATAATCAAGATCAAGCGAGATACTAATACCACTCTATAAAGCCTTAGTAAGACCACACCTAGAATACCGCATCCAGTTTTGGTCATCACCCTATAAAAAGATGTTGAGACTCTAGAAAAAGTGCAGAGAAGAGCAACCAGAATGATTAGGAGGACTGGAGACTAAAATGCATGAAGAATGGTTACAGGAACTGGGCATGGCTAGTTAGTGAAGAGAAGGACTAGCAGAGACATGATAGCAGTCTTCCAATATTTGAGGGGCTGACACAGAGAGGAAGGGGTCAAGCTATTTTCCAAAGCACCTGAATGCCAGACAAGGAATAATGGATGGAAACTGAGCAAGGAGAGATTCAACCTAGAAATAAGAAGAAATTTTCTAACAATGAGAACAATCAACCAGTGAAACAGCTTGCCTTTGTAAGTTGTGGGAGCTTCATCACTGGAGGCTTTCAAGAAGAGATTGGACTGCCATTTGTCATAATGGAGTAGGGTCTCCTGCTTGGTAGAGAGGGGGGTTGGACTAGATGACCTACATGGTGCCTTCCAATTGGTTTAATTTGTCCAAAGATGACATTTGGAAATTATGGGCTGAAGATGATTAATGAATGACATGACTTTTATATACTCAATAAAGCCATCCTTCTTAGATATTGTGGGTTGGTAGGATCTGTTGATGGACAAATAGAAGAGCAGGAACTGTCCAGACTATGATTCTATTATGAGGTCATGTAATTTTTATACTGTTATCCTATGGTTTAAATCAGTTTAAAGTTATTATATCCTCTGGTTCCATACAAATGATTAGGCAGGATTGGCACATTTTTAATCCAATGTGACAGGTAACAAGTATAGCAGAAGAATCCAGGCATATGGACTGTCTCATGAAGCCTTCACAGCACTCCAAGTACAAGGTTACTTAACACTGGTGCTTTGGCAAATGTGAATATACAAGGTTACTTAACACTGGTGCTTTGGCAAATGTGAATATAATGTTTTGATACTGGCAGAATGAATCCTTGCCAATACCAGTCCTCTCTGAGCATATGCAGAGAGCTGCGGAGTGCCATTATACACCGCACAGCTGTAAAATGGCAATATCTGGAAATGTTGAGACTGCAAGTGGAACCCGGCCGGGACACAATCCTGCCGCATGCTTTGTCACAATCAAGAATGGCAGACAGAATGAAAAGAAAAGAAAAGAAAAGAAAAAGAACTGCGATTATTCGTGATAGTTGGGTGGAAAGGAAAAAAAAGGCGTTTAGTTAATCTGGAATAAATAACGCGGCGTAGTACAAAGGGCGTGTGCGACCGTGTGTAGGCGGTGCAGGCAAAAGGAAGGGCAAACAAAGGAACAGAGGACAAAGCATACACGGCAGCGTCCCCAAGGGCATGAGCTCAGGTTCATGGCTTTCGGTGCAGCCCTGGACCGCATAATCTCCCTTAACCTGTCCGATAGATAATTATTTGCAAAGCGGTCTTGGTTGGTTTTGCAAAACGCAGCACTGCCGCTTCGCCGTTCTTTCCCGCTTGCCGCTCGCTTCTTGTCCCTCTGCCTCTAATCTCTCCCCTCCCTCCCTCTTCCCTCCCCCCCGCAGGCCCCTCCCTCCCTCCCCGCTCTCTCGTCACCGAGCCCTTTTTCTGGCGCTGCCTTGTCGCGGGAGAGAAGGATTTTGTTCCTGGCGCTTGGGAGCAGAGCGGCAGCAGCTGGCAGGTCCCTGCTTCGAAGCTGCATCTCGTCTGCCTCGCCTTATTCTCGCTGCTGCCAGGATGTCAGAGAAGTCCGCCGACGAGGCTCCGGTGGAGCTCGGAGCCAAGGTGAGCCGCTCGGATCCAGCCGGTGGCTACGCGCGGGACTTGGCGAGCCCCCGTGTCTTCCAACCTCGGTCCATTCCCAAATGATCGCGAGGTGCCAAGAAGACTCTTTCGGAAAGGCAGCCGAGGAGGAGGAGGAGGGGAAGAGAGAAGCGCTCGCCTTGCCTCCTTTCCCGCCGCCAGCCTCCTCCCGGGTCCGGTTCTGCTGCCCGCTCCCTTCTCCCTCCCTCATCCTCCTTGCGCCCCGCGCGCGCTTCCTTTTTTGTTTCCTTGGAAATGAGCGGCTCCTGGCTGGAGACTCGGGTCGAGAAAAGCTCCTGGCGCGCTGAGGCGGTGCATGGGCTTCGGTCCTTCCACTATCGTCCCCCCGCCCTCGGGAGCTCCCTCCTCTCGGTGGCCATTAACCCCAAGCACCCTTGGCTTGCTTATTTATTTATATTTGCCAAAGGTCCTTTGCCTTTGGAAACTGTCGGCGGTAAAGGCAGACGCCACGGTGCCGCCGTCAGAAATCGCTCTTCTTTTGAAAACCCCCGTCAGGCAGCAATGGTGGTGTGTGTGTGTGGGGGGGGGGGGCTTCATTCTTCAAAAGCCCGCGCTCTCCTGGGCTCAGTGTTCAAAAGGTGCGCTGCTTGGAAAGGAGGAGGCCGATCCTCCCACCGGGGTGCTTTGGAGGGCAGAGGAGGCTAAACCGCTTCGCTTGTATTAGGAAGAAAGCCGTAAGGCGGAGGAGCGCAACACAAAGCCAGGGGGGGAAAAAATGGAAGGCAATTAAAGGGCGGGGGTGCGCGCGGGCTCGCGCTTGCTTGCCAGGTTGCCAGCATTTGCGTCCTTCTTTCTCATCGCCAGCTCAGTCAGTCTCTGGTCTCCGGAGGCATCAGATTTTAGGTATTGGCGGCTTCAGTGGTTCGACCGTTAGCAACATACTCTGTACATCTGTTCCGGAAGCAGCGGGTGTTACTGGCGTTCAACGGAGCAGAAAATGGGTTACCGGCCTTATTGTGTTCTTGTGAGGTATGGTCCCCAAAGGATAAGACAACACATCCCTCAGAAAAATCGCATACGTCTTTCGGGGGTGGGGGGTGTGTGTGTGTGAGATAATATTTGGGTTTTTCTTCTTCTACCTTTTAATTTACATTTCATCAACTAGTTTAGGCATAAGACCCGTTTGAAATTAATTGAAGAGGAGGTAAAAAGAGAAGTAAAAACAGCCAAATGTTAGTCACAATATTAGGCACAGGAGTCTTGTCACTAAGCACTTCCATATGGAATGAAACACAGAGGCTTTTAAGATGCAAAATCCCCAATGTGTTTATTTGAAAGTAAACTGTGGAATCCAATGAGAATGTGTGGTGCGCTTCCCCCTTACGCTTCCCTTGTGCCTTTACAGAGAAGGGCAAACAATGGCACAGGATACTTTTCCTGTTGGAAAACGGGGAGATAAATGGAAAATGCAGACAAATGGCAAACAGCCTGTGTTCCAGAGCCCAAGCTTGCACAATGTTTTTTTTTACCAGTTGAGAAGGAAAAGAAATAATTAATTGAAACAATCCTAATAGTAGCCAGGGACATGGGGATAAAGGTTAAACATTGCAGAGGACTCAGCCTCGCTTCTGCTTTGGCTTTGCTGTCATGAAAACCAAAGAGAACTGGAACTTGGTTGAATAATTTTCCATATAGGGTAAGGTAGTGTTTTTGTAGCCCAGAACCATATGCTTAATTCTGTGCAATAGTTTCAGAAGGAAGACTGCTCAGTGATCTTCTGTGTTGTTTCTTGTATCCAATTTAACAACGTCCTTCAGAGATGAATTGATCTGAACAAGTATTTGCTGTTTTATAGCTGGATGATTTCTATCCTGTGCTTCATGTCTAGTCTTTTACCCTGCACTGAGGGCCTTTAAGTTTTAAGGCCATTGTGCACTATAACTTTGGACACAGACCATCCAAGTGGGAATTCAAAAAGCTACTCTAAATAGCAAGATGGTGGGTGCAGTGAAGAAGTAGTTGTTTTACAGAGAAAATCCAGAACTGCGTCCATTATGAAGCCCCTGGGTTTGTGGAAGAAGAAGATAACATGATTTGAGAATTGGATGTATTGAATAAAGCTGTTTGGAGGGAGAGCTGCAGATTTGGGTGCTATGGGTCTGTTACCCAAATGATCAATTCAGGTGAGATTAGCATGTAACTAGGCCAGAGAAGGCTCCCCTGTGGCTGGCAGGCATCAGAAATATTAATGTCTTCAAAAATAACACAGTGCCCTCTAGTGGAAAATGACAGCTTGGAACCTTTCTCATCTATACTATACCTTGTACCATTTTGTCCCCCCCCCCCCCCAACCTTTCAATCTTACACTGACAACACTGACAATTGCCTGCACTGTAATTTTAGTTGTAGTTGCATCAAAGAGAATGTGATCTATTGTTTAGTTGGCCCTTGAGAGAAGTGATGTAGAATTGGGGGGGGGGGGTTGCTTTTGTTTTCAAAAAGACAGATTTCTTTCCTATAAATTCTCAATACAAAAAAAAACAAACAGAAAACAATTGTAGAGTATTTATGGGACACTTTTCCTGCCTTCCATCTCTCTCTCTTTCTCTCTCATATTCTGCCCATCTGGTGGAATGGCTCCAAGAGGCTTGCAAAATGATGAAAAGATAAATATAAAAACAATTAAAATTGATAAGAATGAAGTACAGACTAAAAAATAATCAAAGGAACAGATGGCTTGGGGGTGGGGTCTTCTCTCTTATCCTGTTAAGCACCTTTATCCTGCCTTGATTGTTATAGATAACTCAATGTGGCAAACATACCTAATACTCCTTGCTCCTCCTACTTTCCCCACCGCCAACAACAAACCTGTGAGGTGGGTTGGGCTCAGAGACAGAGACAGACCGGGCCAAAGTCATCTACCTGACTTTCATGCTAAAGCAGGACTAAACCTCACAGCACCCTGGTTTCTAGCTGATGCCTTAATCATTAGACTAATTGTTTCTGCCATCTCAATAAGCTTTTTAAATCATGGAAACATGTTATTGGTTGATAGTTGCAGAGACAATTACTGGAATACAGTTGAGTTACATTTTTGCTAAAGTAGCACCTTGTAGCACAGAGGGATTGAATTTCCATCTCAATCTGCATCATAAGGATTATAGAGATACAAGAAAGCCACTTTCTGTATTGATACTCTTGCAAACATTTAGGAGTTCCTGTTTAGAAGGAAGTAATATTTGGTGTATAGAAGCTATACTAAACATATTGGAGATTCAATGTTACTTCTAATGTACTACAACTTAAGAAGCAATCATAAGGGTTGTACCTATTTCATGAGATGTTGTTACAGCATCCTTTTCAAGTTATTTTCCACATGGTCCGATTAAAAGAATGCTGATGGATTGGTGAATTCTGCCACGTTTAGTGAAAGGTACAATTGGGAACATATATCTCAGGCTACAGGTAAATTATGCAACAAGTACTGAATATTGACAAATCCTCAGTTGGATTTCAATGTGTCTTGCCTTGTCCGGGTTTTCTTATTTGTTATAGGTATAAGAATAACAGGCACGTGTGATTTCAGTGACATACAGTGATTTTTGTAAAAAGTACAAAGCATCTCTCCAGTGTTCCCTCATACAATGTTTAATCCTGGCTGCTTTTGCATTTCATTAAATGATTAAAAAAAAAAAAACAATTGCTGAGTCACTCTTTCAACTGCCTCGCTATTTTGCAACATTTCTTATTGTACCAGCAATGCTGAATGGGACATTAATGTAGTTTGCACCCCCTCTTTCAGGAGCTGAAAGAAAAGAAGGAAAAGCATGAGGAGAAGTCTGCCCGGAAAGAGAAGAAAGAGATTGTAGAGGTAATTGGGCATGCCAGAGGTGAGGGGGCATAGTAAAAATGAGGCAGAAGAAAGGGTGAGGTAATGGAAATGCATGGGATCTGCCCACATCTCACTTTTTTGATGGACCTTCTGCATTGCTTCTAATGATCATCATTGAACCAAGCCTATGGTGCTTGAAATGATGAAACAATAAACATAGTCCATGAGTCGAAAAAGTTTTTTGGCCTCCCTAAACAGGAGTGGTAATGCCAACCATCACCTTTCTTTGCTGTGAACTGATAGCGCTTTGGAGTTGCAAAGTATAAGCATGCCTCTGAACGCAGCATGGTGGTGCAGTTTCAAATCCTTCTTTTCATCAATGAACTCTCCATGAGACCCTGAGAAGCGGTGGAATAGAATCTAGCAGCAATAGAAGACCCTGAAAAATGAACCAAATCAAAGAATGAACAGAAAAACGTTGCAGAGTAGTTCCCATTGGTTCAGACTTCAGACATTGAAGAACTGAAGACCTGAGATAAAGGAGAGTCTAGACAACGCAATAAAAAGTCAAAGGGCCAGTGAGCCTTCCCAAGGTTTGCTCCTAGAATTCTAGTTGTGAGAAAAATGAGGAAAGAGGAGCAGGAAAATATCTAATAGCAGGTAGAGAAAGGGGCAGTCTAGATGTTTTTCAGATGCTGGGTAAGTTTTTCATAGATCTGTCATTCTTTTTTTTCCTGGTAAGTACTTTGTGGTTAACAGCTGCACAGTTGGCAGACATTCCAAAATATGTGGCTTCTTTTGGCTTAGCTAAGCTGTCATTAGGTCAGTTCTTTTGTATCTGTATCTCTCTTTGGGATCTGTGGAGGGAGTCCTTGCAGATGGTAGAAGCACAGAAGGCAAGTGAGATTATTGTTGGCTACCGTAACCCCTTTTACATCTTGGAGCTTGCTTTGAAGAGAACCACCAAATGAGCAGAGTTGTGTAGGTATTAGGCTAAGAAGACACTTTATGGTAGTTTTGTTCTCAGAGTGGGCATAGGTTGATTGCCTCCATAGAGACTTTCTAGATTTTGTATGTTATCAGTGGATAAAGTTGGTCCCCCCTACTATAAAAATACATCCACTTTTCAGGAAAAAATTTTTCTCTGTGCAGAGAAGGACAAAGACTGGAGTGGAACTTGAAGCAAAATAATATCTACGAAAGCTCTATCCCTAATCTGTATAATCCAAAAGTCTTGGTGACAAGATAATTTGTGCTGTCAGCTTTATCCAAAATTAGATGAAAATGAATAAGTTCCTAACTAGGGTTTATCACATATATGATCCTTTTTTCCATCCTTCTGCATAATTCACAGTAGCGTCCCAAAACTTTGATTCAGCCTTTTGCATAGTATTTCTTTTTTATTAGAGTAACCTATAAAAACAAAGATTAAATAGATTACACAGTAACAAACTTACTGTAGAATGGTTCCATAATTATAAGTAAAGCAGATATCAAAGATACTCAAAAGTGTTAATCACAAAGTATTTGCAAGGAAAAACAATAATGACAGATTAATGAAGATCTGACCCAGCATTTCAAAGACATAATTAGGACTTTACATATGGCTGAAAATCTTTCAAGTGATAATGTCAACACATTTAAAAGAAATATGTCTAGCACTCTAGGCTCTTGGCAGTGGATCAGTTGTTGAAATGCCTAAATATAGTGTGTGGAATGTGCATGCATCCACCGTGATTCTTACTCTATCCCCATGCTGGCTTGCCAACCATTCTAGAAATGGATCTAGAATGATAGCTGTGCTTTGAAAAGAAAGAGAGCTGCCAGTATAAGAAGGAAGAAAAAAGAATAAGTTCATAGCACAGTCCTGCTGATGAAAATAAGCAGTTTTGGTAGAACTCTCAGCTTCTCA
Source organism: Myanophis thanlyinensis (assembly GCA_017656035.1). Lineage (NCBI taxonomy): Eukaryota > Metazoa > Chordata > Lepidosauria > Squamata > Homalopsidae > Myanophis > Myanophis thanlyinensis. The sequence goes on along the minus strand of JAEANM010012402.1, from coordinate 41 downwards.
AAAGAAGAATGAGGTGTATATATATGTATGTATGTATGTAT
>JAEANM010012401.1:0-14827 GCA_017656035.1 Myanophis thanlyinensis | reverse complement strand
AGAAGTTCCTGAGCACCTTTGGTGGTAGTCTGAAGTCCCTCAGACGTCTGAGGTGAAAGAGACGTTGTCGGGCTTTTAGTCATTTAGCAAATGACCAGATGATTGAAAGCCCACCCTTATTAACAGGCATTGAATACATGGATGACATTACAAAGGGTAGGTCTTCAACTGCCCTGTTGCATGGCTATTTTGATATTATTTGCTTCCCTCCAATCTGGGGTATTTGGGATGAATTACCACCAGGAAATATCAGGGCCCTGGGCTAGGACATTGAGGGGAAAAAGCATCCAGGAAGAAGGCAGGGGGGTGGGGGGAGGAATTCAATTCTTTGTCCAAAAATTCCTAGATAGACTTATCCCTAAAGCCACCAGAAGCTAAACTGGACTCAAGCATTTCATATTTTATAACCAAATGTTCATCCATGTAAATCAATCAAGGATTCTGGAAAATATGTTTTTTTCGGGATGACATCCCTTAATCATGAGACAGCATATCTCTTTGCATATGAACTAATCCATCCAGTGATATTAGTTTCTTCAAGATACGAAGACAACCTTTCAACTTCATGACTGAATGGGAAAAAAAAAGAACACATGGTAATGTTGGAAGAAATATCCATCTAGGTTCAGGTCCAAGTGAGGAGAAAGACACTGGAAACATGGAGACTGCTTGGAAGGATGGTTTATTGGTGGAGTAGGACCTCATAGCTTGAGGTCCTGGGCGAAAAGGGCAGAGATGCTGAGAGTCCCTGGGTTTTATGTCCTATGTTGGGCTTTGAATTTGAGCTTGTATTCTGATTGGTTGTCAGATTCCCATGGGGCCATGCAGGGTTAACTTTATAGGTTGTCTTTTGCATCCCAAGCTTGGTTGAATCTTGCTGGGTGATGATGTAATGAAAGGGCTTTGGGCAATTCCTACTAAGGCTCTACCGGAAGGAGGATCTATGTTATGTAGAATAGACTGGCCCAGGCCTTAATGGCCCATTGACAAAGGAGGGCTGAGTTTCTGCCTTCCTTTTAGGGGGAATACTCTGCCCCTTTTAGTATTTCCTAGAATATTTCATTCTCCTAGGAGAGTGGTGGGTACTAACTTCCAACAGTAACAACAAAACCGACGTGAACAAATTAATAAGAATCGCTGGGTAACAAAACTGCGACCATTAATATTTTGCAATAAAGAGGTAGGTGAACCTGAAAATCCCTGCCTTCTCCTGCCACATGAAAGGACTCGGCAGAAGCCGGAACAAAATCCTCCATAAGAACTCGCCAAGGGGAAAGGATCTGTGGGGCTTTTTCTGGAGATATAATACGAGCAGATTCCATTTTCTCCTTTAATTCCCTAGTTTATGAAGCAAGGGCTCTTACCACAGACTAACAAGGAGCAGCCGATAACTATCTTCTTAGACAAGACAGGGGACATACGGTTTGCAAAGGCTTACCCACTGAGGTGGAAAGAATCAAAATCTACAATTTCCTGATGATTGATGGAATTTACTATGTGGGCTGACTTTAGCTTGAAGACTGTTAGAGCTCGGTTTCTTAAAAAGGCAGGTGGGGTTCTGGGGGTTTTATTTTGCTTTAGGCTCATGTAAAGCAGTGACATAGATCAAAATTTCTCAACCTCGGCAGCCTGAAGAAGCATGAACTTCAACTCCCAGAATTCCACAGCCAGCATTGCTGGCTGTGGAATTCTGAGAGTTGAAGTCCACATATCTTCAAGCTTTCTATTCTGTTCTTCAAGTTTCTATTCACATTCACAATTGCATTAAACAGAATACTCTTGTTTCCTTTGTAAAAGGTTCTATTGAGTTAGACTGCTTGTCTCTGTCACTGTGATCATTGCTGCAAGGTTAAGAAGGCCATTTGTGGGAGTCTATGAAATTATAGTCATTGCCTGATTTATGTATGTGCCTATATACATTTGTATACATATACACATGCATGCATATGCTCCTCAGTTAGGACTTTGTGTGCTTAATTTAAGGCAGTATTTCTCACTCTTGACATGTGGACTTCAACTCCCACATTTCTCCATCCACTATTTCTTGTTGGTGAATTCCGGGAGTTGAAGTCCACACCACTTTAAAGTTGCTAAGGTTGAAAAACACTGATCTAAGGCGATCATGAACTTTCCAAATAAGGGCTCATATAAAATTTGCCATCAGGAAATTGACTGACTGGCTTCCTTTTCTTACATGGATGCAAAGCACTTTTCTATCTGAAAACTCAACCCCAAAGTATAACTTATTAAATAATTTTATAAACAATATCTTGCCCTTCAAAAAAAAATTCTCTTAGAATGCTTTATAATACATTAAAGTAAAAAATGGAAACCAACTAAAAATAGGAAATATGCACAATAAATTTAAAAAAAAGCAGCGTATATTAAAGCTGTTGAAGTCTCTGGATTTTGCTTCTTAGTACCGATGTCTGGGATTGAACTGTCGAACAATCTCCCAAGTGTTAACAGAGGGAATTCAAAGAAGAGCAGGCAGTTTTGTGGTCATATTCCTATCTGCAGTACCACTCCTATGCTTATCACGATTGACACAAGTGTCTGCCAAAAATAATTCAGATCCTAGCAAGATTTCAGAGGCAGTTTGACTATCGGTCCACCAAATAACCTGTTGATTGAGACAAAGAAGCAGTAGGTGATCCGAGAAGAAAAATATATCCATTTTTCTAAAGCCGATGTTTCTTTTGCTTTACCTGAGTAGAATATAAGAATACAAAAAATTCCTTAATATATCTTGCATTGATTGAACAGCACTATGCAAAAATCAAACAATTGATTGATTTAGTCCAAAGGCATGAATTTTAGGTTTCTTGGGTTGTTAAATTACCTCAAAAAAAGAGCATTGTCTTTTTTTTAAAAAAGGGTACAATCCTCTTGTAACACACTATGTAAGGCATTTCCGTTCTGACCCCTTTCTGTTTGTAGTCATTCACAATATTATGTTGTATTTTGCTGATAGACAATTTGTCCTTCAAACATTGGAGATCCTTTAGGATTTTAGACACCATGTAAGCCTGTATTAATCCATTTAATAATCCATTGCTATGAATGAATTGAAAGCACTGGCTTTTGGTTTTTGGTTTTAAATCCATACAAAGAAGGCACCATAAAGAGACTCTTCAGTGAGTGAAGGCTGCGATATGCTGGTGGGAACATTATTCACACTCTGAAAATCAACGATTTGGACAGAAGATTGTGGAAACAGGATCATTCTCTTGCCAGTTCTTTCCAGTGGTTAAATGAAAAACTCTTCATTTTGTCCTTTTTTGCTTCAGCATCAAAATTCATGCTGTGATCGCTTTGGAAAAGAGAATGAGTGTCTTCTTAGTGATGTGTCGAGATAAAACACAAAATGAGATTCAGAAGTGGAAAAATGTATCAGATCTGCAGCACACGTCGATTCCACATGCCCCTCCTAGAATGGTAGTGATGGAAGAAATTCCTGATATAAAGTCGCTCTACCTCCAGGCCTGCCTGAAATATCCTGTAAGAGAAGGTAGAGGAAATGTCAATATTTATTTATCAAATTTATATAGCATCCCATCTCATGACAAGTGATTTTGGGTGAGGTGCGTGCAATAATATAAGAATATAATCGGCATCATTTCTGACCTGTTGTTTATAGTTAGTCCTCAACTTAGGACCAGAATTAGGACCAGAATTTGAATTTCTAAGCAAGGCGGTTGTTAAATGAACCGCGCTTGGTTTTATGACATTTTTTGCCATTGTTGTTGAGGGAATCATGTGGTTGTTAAGCCAATCCCGCCTCTCCCATTAACGTTGCTTGTCAAAAGGTCATAAATGGTGATCACATGACCCGGGGATGCTTATCAATTATTATAAATTTATAATATTGATTTATAAATACATGCCTATTGGCAAGTGCCTCAATTCTGATCCTGTGACCATGGGGATGTTATAATGGCTGTAAGAGCGAGGACTAGTTGTGACTTTTTCAGTGCTACTTTAACTTTGAATAGTTGCTAAAAATATGTTTATGTTATAAAGTTTATATGTTGAGGATTGCCTGTATTGATCTTGGGTGCTAAAAGTTATACTGTAAACTGTTATATGATTTGTTTATCTTGGGTTTAAACGTAGCTACTTTGGATGGCAAACAATGATTTATACCTTTTTCTTTACATGTGAATCCAGGCACAATGATTTCTCCAATAAAACACATTTAACCCAGTAATAAACCCTCCTGAGCTCCATTTTCACAGTTGCAGGAGGCCGTAGCAGCTGAAAATGGAGCTCGGGAACCTGTTTTCACGGGTGCCCCCAACAGGAATGATGTTGAGCTGGCCACACCCACCCTGGCCACACCCACCCTGGCCACACCCACCCTGGCCCCCTGAGGTCAAACGCAACCCCGATGTGGCCCTCAGTGAAATTGAGTGTGACATCCCTGGTCTATAATGTGACAATAAAATGGGTAAATTTTCCTTACTCCTACTTTTCCTTTAAAATTTGGGGATTCTTTGCTTTTAGAATTAATATACATTTTAAAAGGCAAGCAAGAAAGCATTCTGAGTAAGGTTGTGAAAAATCGTTAAAATCAGCTCCAAGGGCTATGGGGGGAAAAATTAGCCCTGAAAAAGAGGGATCCTTGTGGACCTTAAAGATAAACACATGTATTGTTGCACTGACAGATTCAAAAGTCCATGGTTATCCAATGGAATATAGAGGAATTATTGTAGGATGAAACAGAATGCTCATGTTAAAACTCAATCATAAAATAAGATGGTAACAAGAGATAAAGCCTTTGATAAATAAGGGCTGTATAATTCTTTTAACAAAATCTCTTACTACGGCCGGCTTTTAAAAATTGCAGTAGTGCTCCAAAATGAATCTATAGCAAAATCATTTGTGAATGCATGTTACCACATTTAAAGAACACAAAACAAGGAAGCCAGTCACAGAAACATAAAGACATGGTTGCGGTAGCTATTTAGTTGAATTACATCATGTTGCCTGAGAATTGCAGAATTTTATCCCCAACACATTTAGAGAATGTCATATTCAGAAAAGACAGATTTGCACAATGGTCTCTGGAAATATGTGAAGAACAAAAACTTCGGTAGAAGTTTCCTGAAAACTTTCCTCCCTAACGTTTGTTCTCAAGGTTATCCAGTTAGCCAATGAAACGAATGGCATGATAATTTTGTTTTGTTTAAATCACCATGACAATATAGGGGTAGTCCTTGATTTACAACCATGTGCTTAGCGATTGTTGGAAGTTATGATGACCCTAGGAAAAAAATGACTTACAACAGGTACTCGCACTTACAGCTGTTTCAACATCCCCATGGTCATGTGATGAAAATTTGGGTGCTTGGCAATTGGCATGTATTTATGACAGTTGCAGGATGCTGGGGTCATGTGGTCATCTTTTGCAACCTTCTGACAACAAAGTCAGTGTGGGAAGCCAGATTCATTTAACAACCGTGTTATTGACAACGGAAAGTTGTCGGTTTTACAACCATGGCACAAAATTCATAAAATTTGGTGTGACTCACTTAACAAGTACCTTGCTTAACATCGGAAATACTCCTCTCAATTCTAGTTGTAAGTCAAGGACTACCTATATACAACTCCTCTGTTGGGAATGGCCATTGGCTGGACTATTTTCAAAGACAGCTACCAAATTCTTACTGACCTGTCCAAAAGTTCCCAATCTTCTCCTCCCCATTTGTCACGGAACTCTTGCGTGTTCATTCCGCCGATACGAACCAAATCAGATTTATATATACCCAGGAGACCAAAACCATTAACTTCCCAGTAGCCTATAAAGGGGGGAAAAACCCTAATAGTTATCAGCCGCATTTTTTTTTCAAAAATAAAATCCTAGACCATCCATGATATCTGTATGCATAGGCATGAAATAGATTTAATTGGCTTGCAAACTTCAAACTCCGATGACTAGAAGCATCAGTAAGGAAATCTAATACTATAGCAAGTAATGGGAACAGATCAAAATTGATGACATAAAATCCTAATGCGATGCAATTGCTCTTTCACTGAAATTTTATCCCTTGGATTTTTTCCACAAGATAATACCTCCAGGTTTTTACTTGTACATCAATGACCAACTTCTTTCTTAGATACTCAGAACTATCAATAGAAGAGAATATTTGCAGCTCAGGGGTTAAAGTGTGGGAACCTTGATGTTTTCCGAGCTTGGTTGTTTCCTTGCAGACATTTCATTACCCAACTAGATAACACCATCAGTATGTCTGCAAGAAAAAAACAAGCAAACTCAGAAAGCACCAAGGACCCCCATATCTTCAGAACTGAGTTGTAGCTGTTAAAATAAGTGAACAATCTTCTTCTAGAAAGTGGAGTTGAACAAATGAAGAAAGTTATGACTTGGATAAGGCTCAGCTAGAACTTTTCTCTGAAATATGTTAGATCTTTACATAAGGATTGGACAGGATTTCTCCCCCTGCTTTTTAAAAACATCGCTGTCAAAGTTATATGAGATTTCAGTTCAAGCAATTCAGTTGATAGAGATTCTTCACATGACTGGAAGATTGGACGTGTCTAATATAATAATAATGTAATCACAATACATATGCTGATTTTGAATTGAAACATTTTAGAGTTGAGATGAAGCCAAAATGAGTTCATAGTCAAATTGTTGATATTTTATAAGATTTTGTGTGTGCCTGTTAATTGTTTAGGAACCAATTATTTTTATTCTACAGTGTTTGTAATAAATTTAAATAGAAAGCCAGTTTGGTATAGAGGACAAGATACCTGGTTAACAACCAGGAGACCATGATTTCTAACCCTGATTAGAAAATCCTGATTTCTAATAATGTACGGCAGTAAACATATCCAATACACCTTCCTTCTCCTATTTCCCCACCCCACCCCACCCCAAATAATTCTGTGAGGGTAAGTTGGGTAGAGACAAAATGACTGGCTCAAAGTCATCAGTTGGCTTTCATGCCTAAGGCAGGACCAAAACTCCCAGTCTCTTATTTTCTAACCAGTATGTTATGTTTATTTTATTTCTATACCGCCTCCCTCCCGAAGGACTCGAGGCGGTGTACAGCCTATTAAAACACAGATATGTAACAATTTAAAACCAAATTAAAATTTGAATAAGTACAGTGGCTGATCAGTCGAATTAAAATCAAGTATCTTAACCATTAGACCAAACTATCTCTCTTACTGGTGAAGGTAAAGCCATACTCAGTTAAAATAAACAGAATGCAATATTCTCCATTATGTGAAGACAACAGTTATTTCGCAAGGATAGAGAAATTGGCTGGTTAAATTATTTAAAAACAAAACACTACACCAAAATATTTCTGGGCTGGAGATTATGAGAACTGATGATCTCCTATGTTTCCAGAGAATGTTAATTTAGGAAAGGCTGCCCAGAAAATAAATCTACCATTGAAGCAGAGTTGAAATTCAGCAGGTTCTAGCAGGTTCGCTAGAACCAGTAGTAAATTTTCTAAGCAGTTCAGAGAACCGGTTGTTAGAAGAAATCTCCTTTTGTTTTTTTCCCACTTTACAAGGTTAATCCTGTAAGGAAGGCAGGAAAGAAACATTCTGGTGTTGTTTCTAGCCTAATCTTTAGTGCCCTCCTTACAGAAACCGCCCACCCAGTCACATGATCTCCCCAGCCACGCCCACCAAGCCACGCCCACAGAATCAGTAGTAAAAAAAAATTGAATTCCACCATTGTATTGAAGTGTCATTTGCCCACAACCAACCCCTTACCATCTGGCTGTTGTGGAGTCGCACCACACTTCAGCCTCATAACTATAGGTGCAAAGGCCATTTTCCCTTCCACGCAGTGCTTCCGAACAGAGTCAACAAACCCTGCTGGGAAATGGATATGCAGATCACAAAGGAAAATGATGCTGTGAGAATCCTGGAGGCAAAAATACAGAACTGTTAATTCCGCTACTTCCCGAAGTCATTGTGCTTGTCTCCACAGCTTCTTTGCCCCAAATCTGGGGCGGCCCCTTAACTTTATTTATTTGTTTGTTTGTTTATCTGTTTGTTTGTTTAGCTGTTCATTTATTTATTTTCTAGAGCCACTCATCTCAACCAAGTGATACTGAGTAGTTACAGTTCTAAAACAATAAAACATTTAAAGACAATAAAATAATCCAAAGCTAAATATACAGCAACCAAAATAATTAACTAATTAACAGTGCACCCAAGACACAAATCCTTTAATACATTTGGAGCCCCAGGTCCAGTATACAGTGAAGATTTGTAAGCCTTATGAAAGGCCAACAGTTCAGGGCCATTCTAATCTCTGAAGAGACAATACAGTATTCCACAGGGCAGGCATTATAGCAGAAAAGGCTCATCTTCCTGTCTATGCCAGCTGACACTTTGGCTAATGGAATCTGTACCATACCTAGTCTACTGGACAAAATCAGACAGAAAAAAACCATTTTCATACTTGATCTTCTTCCGCTGCCCAGATTTAGTTCCGTTCTATTGTTTTCAGAAGTCTAACCTGCTGATGGACAGATGGATAACCAGTCTGAAGGAAATAATGTGACGCTCCTTTAATCATTTCTTTACAACATACGTTTGGATTGGAAAAAGAAAAATAGAGAAAGCATCCAGAACTTGACTTCTTGAATTCCTCCCAAAAACCTTTTTAGCAGTTGCCATAGGCAGTTTCTCTACATTTTCTATGTATGAAGTAATATATTAGTCCATGTTCATTGTGTGTTTCTGCTTTCCTCTGTTGTCCCTGTATGTACAGGGAAATGGGGCAAGCCATACGCTGTATGTTCTGCTCTGGGTTACATGAGCCGAATGCAGGAGAGAAGAAGACTTAGTATGGACTAACCAACAGCATTCCAAGTCACTGCCCAACTGCTTCCCTCATAATGAGGCATTAGGAGATTTTTTTAAAAAAATATTTTACTCTGCAAGTCCAAATGAGATTTGATTCCCATTTTACTTTGATGTTTCTTTTGGCAGCTTCTCTCACCTTACCAAATTTGGTCCCATTACATTCAGTTTTCAGACATACAAACAGAGTTCTCAACTCTTTTACACAGCATTTTCCATTGATAGCAAGAATAAAGAGCAAAAATCTAGTTAGTTATTAAAATCCACTTCTGCAGATTACAGTGAAGCATGTGGATTGCAAATGGCAGGTACAATTCTATTCTGATTTACTGGACAACAACCTTGTTAAAGAAATACATTAACCTTAATTACAACATTTAGATAGAGACTTTCACATCATGTCTATATCATGCTAAAAATGCAGCTAAAGATTGACATCTCATGATATTTGAACTATTCAGTATATATATTTTCTTCAAACAAATAATTTGGAGAAGTATGTGATTCAGAGTATAACTATGTTCAGATCACATTTAATCTGGGCACTGTACATTAGGTCAGTTCAGACTGGATGAATTCCTCTAAAAGCCCCTGGAGAAGGGCAAGTAGGTCTGTTGCATTCATGCCGAAATTATTTGCTCTAATGCAGTGCATCATTACATTTTTATAATAAATTAACAAAGTATAACAAAGTATGAGACAGTAAGGACATCTTTATATCATTCTGACTCATGTTTATCATTAGACATTTTTCTTTCCAGGCCAGCCTGCTTCAAGTATTAAAGCTTGATTAGTGTATGAAAACAACAGGGGGAAGAATTTGCCTCTTTTATCGAGTGCTCCTTTTATTACAAAAAAAATATCAGTTTCATATGGGAAAAATACGTTTCTATTTTGTACACCTTTTTAAGTCCATGTTACAGAATTATTTAAAAGTTGAAAAACTTCCAAAATAGTCTGAACAGTGTCAGAACTTTTCTAGACCTGTAAAAATGGCCTATTTTGAAGTTAAAATTGTTTTAAGCTTGAGATGAAACTTCAAGTTTGAAATATTTGGGGTCTGAAACTTTTTGCCATCCCTATTATTATTATTTACCATAATACAATGTTATTAATAACCTCCTTTGCCATCATTTTACAACATATTCACATCTCCTTTGAGAACAGATGTATTTTAGGAATGGCTATTTTTCTAACAAGAGAGCTATTCATAATTGTATCAACTCATATGTTCATTACTTAGGCATTCTATTGAGATGTTTGTCTTACATCTCCCTTTCTTAATTTGTTGACTTGTTTACTTTTTGTAGAAAATATTTTTTATACTACATTAAACACTATTTACTGCAAAAGATAGCTTTCTGTGTGTGTGTGCCTATGTCTATGTATTTTGTGTTATTTGGGTGTAGTTTGCTTAAAGTTGATATTAAAGCTACTAAAAAAAACAATATTGAAAGGCCAAATAAAACCTGTTCAATTCTGAATAAAATATAAAAGAAAAATTATTTTGAAAATATCACAAAAGAAAAAGCTAAGCTTCACTTATCATCCATAAATGTTTAATATCTAAACAGGTACTGGTATTTTTCCATAATTATATAGTTTATGTTTCATTATTTAAAACATTATTTAAATTATTTAAAATAATTGTATTTTCCTTTTATGTTAAGGATTATACATTAAGGTTCAATCAAATGATGATATCATTTTTATTTATTCAGTTGTTTATATTTACCATCATTAACAATGTAGAAATATTGAAGAGCAGACTTTTTGCAAGAAGGAATAGGGAAAATTCTATATCTCATTGTTAAATAGATCACTTTTATTTATTTATTTATTTATTATTTAGTAAAAATAATGCAGAAAGCATAGCTATGATGCAAAAAGAAGAATTTGCACTACACCTTGTAGCAAGTATCTTTTTGTCCTATTTTAGTATCATACCACCTGTATTAGGACACTGTCTAATTTCCCTGTCTAATATTCCCCACTGTCTAATTTCACTGTCCCTTCTCAGGAGAGAGACGGTATATAAATTTAAATAAATAAATAATTTCCCTACAAACTAGTCCAATAAATTGCCCAAAAGTTGCATTTTTATGTTTAGGATAGCAATGATTCATTATCATTCATATTGATAATGAAGAAAACAAAAAAAACCCTTGCATATTCTTATACATAAGCATTTGAAAAAGTGTTTGACATTGTTCCTATAGGTTCTATACCAGTGGTAGCAAACCTTTTACTTACCGAGTGCTGAAAAGTATGTGCTTTGCGCATGCCGTCCACACTTGCACGCGGCCTCTCCATGAGCGCTGCATGTGCAACTGCACCATCTGCACATGCATGCAGCTTTTGCACATGCATGGCATGTGTGCTTCACACAGGCACTCACACACACATGAGCAATCATGTGTGCGTGCACAGGAGAGCTCCGAAGACCAGCTGGATTTCCTGTTGCAATTGCACCCAAAGACCAGCTGGGTCTCTGCAATTGTGCATGCGTACATGTGCAATCGTATGTGCATGCTCAGCTGGAGGTACGTTGGCCAACAGCTTGTGTGCCCAGCAAGAAGGCTGTGCATGCCACCTGTGGCACCCATGCCATAGGTTCGCCATCACGGTTCTATACTATAGCATTCTACATTTCTATAGTAAGTGAAAAAGCATCTTTAACTTTGCTTTTCTTATCAGATTTCTTTTAGATGTGTTGATCTGGATTTCAAGTATCATTATAATGCTGTCCATTGTGAATAATGGAGACTCATTTAGAGTGCAACTTATCATAGGCACGTTGACCTGAGAGTAAGTCCTGTTCAACTAAACAGGACTGAGATTGTTGATAGAATGAATATAGCACTTATTGGGTTTATCCTTTTCTCTTGTTTAGCAATCATAATGGCTTAGCAATTGCATGTTTCTAAGCTCTACTTAGAACAGATACAACTCCCGTTATCTGGTAGCCCAGTATTACACAGTATCCTGCACAGCTGTCTTGTTTGGCAATAGCTAGCATAATGCTTGCTGTTTAATTAGGCTTTTTATCTTTACATTTGTCTGAGAATGTCAGGAGCCTTCCATGTTGCCTGCCCCTAATTAGTTGATTAATTAAATAGTTAGTGCTTACTTGCTGATCACAGGGCTAACATGTAATGAATGTTGTAGTAATTGTTATTGTTTTATGCGATCTGCCTTTTGCCACATGAGTTGACTGAAATATATGCCCTTTTTAGAACGTTTTTTCTATATTGAGGGAAAATAATACAAAACAAAACAATGCAGTGGCTTGACGTGCACATAGTATTAATGAACATTCAGACAGAGATAAATAGGGCATGTTCTGTCTTGCCTGGCTATGAAATCAATTACAATAGATGGTATCTGTGATAAATGCAAGACATGATGATGAAAGATAGTGCTCAAAATATTTGCAGCAATCATTTAATAGAGAACAATAGTGTAGTATAGGTATATTTGTAATGGTTTTAATGTTTAATGGTAACATGAATAGAATAATTCGTATCTATTTTTCCCTATAAGCTTAGATCTCCAGAATGTATTTGGATTTACAATAATAACTGAGGATTCGTTTTCTTCTGTACATCCTTTAACATGTGAAACCCATCAATGAAATAAATGAAAAAATAAAATAAAAGTAATTACTGGGCTTCTAAATCAAAGCCAATAGTTTTGGCTTTGAAAAAAAAATATTTCCAAACAGTTGCTCATTCAGCTACTGGCCAGATCTGCTTCATGTATTTCATGTAGGATTGGTCCATTAATGACGCTATAGAAATAATGAATGTTCTGTTCTATTTCATTTGTCATCAGGAAATGGTTTTGAATTATTTCATTGTATATTTTAAATGTCTCTAAGTGGCACAACTAATGTATGTATTTGATTCTTTAGCTTCCTTTTGGGGAGGTGTGTCTTTGACTGTACATGTGTGCATTCAGACCAAGCTTGATTTTCAAGTCATCTTTTTGTTTCAGAAAGCTTATTTTTCATCCATGAATATCTATGAAATTCTGTTGAATATCTACCTTTGCAAAAAGTGAAAATGATCTAACTAGTAATATTTTCAGTGATTTCTGCTTTCCTTATCACATCACTAATAAATTGGCAACATGACCTTTTTTATTTTAAAGCCAAGGATGCTTAGGCCTCCTTTTGTAGCTGCACTTTAAAGCCAGGCAATGAAACCCAATACCTTTTACTTATTTCCCTAGATACTCTAATCCCTCCTGCTTTACACGTATCTTTGAGCTGTTCTTCCCCTTTTGTATCCACAGCAACATGAATCCCTGCTGGAATTATTTGCTTCGATAAAGCAGGTGCACTTGTTTAATGCTTGGTTGGGTTGAGCTCTTAACTTGAAGCTTTAAAAAAACCTGATGGTTGCCCTGTGCTGTAAAGAACAGGGTATTCAGGATTTTTATATGTACCTCGCCGAAGCAGTTCTATTCCTGATATTCTACCTTTCTTCAACATGTTTCCATTTTGCAATGATCAAAAATATGCTGCTTGTTTTAGTACTAAAGAATCTAAGTCTAAGATGAAGCACTCTTGAGTTAGGTCTGAATTGTCAAAAAAAATGAATTAATTGCAGTTTTCTGATTATAATTGCAATCATTTCCAAACTGTGTTCTGTGAGATAACTAATACTGTTCCACCCAAAATAAATAGAACTTTAATAGCTTTTGTAAACAGAATGTTCATCCAGAAAGGAGGCTAATCCTAAATCTCTGCAGGATTTACTGTTCTGTTTTTACATTCTTCAGTTAGCATCCATATAAAATTATAACAATGCTTCATTTTCCAGACAAACTATTCTCAGTGAAAAATAGAGAATCTTCATCCATACAAACTATGCCTCTCGTTATACAAGAAAATTGAATGAGAACCCTAACTAATAAGGAGACCAAGAACTGAATTTTCACACCACCTTATCTGATTTTTAAAAAAATTGAATCTGAGCAAATTGAGAAAATATACCTATTTATCAATCACTATTGGCCCCTTTACCTGGTTTTAAAACTACTACAACTTTAGCCTTTCGCCAGTCACTAGGAATCTTACATTGTTCCAAGAACCATCATTAAAAAGGCACAATAAAGGGAGTTCTTCCTGCGTCAGCTCAGGAAATTCAGATTGCCCCAGGAGCTATTGATATAGTTTTACACAGGAATTATTTAGTCTGTCATATGTACTTCTATAATTGTGAGGCTTGGTACAGCAGATAAACAGGCCAGGTACAGATTCCAAAGGATAGTTAAGACTGCAGAAAGAATAATTACAACTGACCTGCCTTCTATAGACTTGTATTTATTATCCCTCACATCCTGGACATAAACTGTTTCAACTCATCCCCTCGAGACAGTACTACAGGGCATTACAAGCCAAAACAACAATAAAGACCCTCTTTTCCCCTCTTGCTATCACTCTGCTGAACACCTAATTCTCACAGTGCTGTCTACTGTTTGTCTGTATTATCCCAAGTAGTATGGTTGTAGAATTATTATTTATCCTTATTATTCTTTTTACTCCTCCCTTTTATTAGTATTATTATTATGACTATTGTTATTCTGTTGCTTTGCATGTAACTGTGAGCTTCTGCACCAGAGACAAATTCCTTGTGTCTAATCATACTTGGTCAATTCAATTCAATTGACTAATATATCTGAACTGGAAAATTTGGCATGAGATTACTTTTTTAAGCTGTTATTTTGTTTAACAACATAAAGTTCATATATGACTCTGCTTTATTGCTGTTCTTTAATTAATGACATTTTATATCTTTACCTTAATGAAACCATGGACATGTGATCTGTGATGGTGCTGCTTTTGAATCTTTTATTGACCTTGGGTTGGTTAGCCTTCCAAATCTTCAAACTTCCACTGAAGGTACTTAGGAACTTCTATTCCTGCACTGTAGAGAGCATCCTAACGGGCAACATAACAACCTGGTTT